>CALNXK010000064.1:2222500-2395000 GCA_942486035.1 Porites lobata | reverse complement strand
TTATGAGTTGCTCGTAAAATCCCCACAATAAGATACTGACAACAACCGCTTAATTAGACAAAGCTTTACTGGAAAGACTTGAGCACTCACTTTCAAATACAACAAGCCTGATTTAATGGTTTACAAGTCTTTTAATGGTTTTGTTCCTGAATATTTATCCTCTAACTTTAATATACGAAATGAAACGCGCTACTCCCTGCTACTCTGTTAACAAAATAACTCTCCCGTTCCGGCGAACTAACTTCGTGAAGAACAGCTTTAGTTCTAGCAGAGCAGTTCTCTGGAACAGCCTGCCCTGCGATATGCGAGAGCCGGCTAAATCTTTAAGTCAATTTAAACGATTGGCTCATCTGAATTTCTGATTTTTAAGCACACACGGTATCTTTTGAAGGAGACGATGAAAAAGTACAGTACTCGCTAGCTTCAAACACATCTTCATTAATGGCTGCCTTTTGTTAACATCGGTAAGTAATTCATTTGAAAACTATCGAAGAGTCGAAAGTTGTCCGTTTTCACGACATAAATCCCCGGAGGGGGGGGGGGTACTCTCTTACACTAGTAAGAGTTGACACTACAGCTACCCCAGCTCTGTATATTGTCGGTCAATAGTATTCTTGCTCGTTTTGTAGCTCTTTGAAATATACCGATTCATAATGAAGATTTTCACACATATTCCATACAATAGGTGAGATAAATACAGGAAACGCAAGGTTCCATGCACAGTTTCAGTTCGATTTACACAGCTTTGATCAAAGCATTCTCAGTTTCCAGAATAGTTTATTTTAAACCATAAGAAAAGATTTAATTAGAAGTTGAATTTTTCGCTATTTCTCTCTCACTTTTTATATTCAGTTCATTTTATTTGCCGGAAAGTAAGCCTTAGAAATTAAAAGGACGTTTGATCAATTCACACTTTAAAAAGTTTATAGCGCAAGGACATCTGAGCAGGGAATAAGTTAGAACAGAATTTGATTGTCGGCGAATTTCTGTAATCGTCCATCGTTCTGCTAGTGATAAGCTAGCCGTTGTTTACTCGTCTTGCTTGTCTGGGGCTGAGTCTTATGCTGGTCAGAGAGAGAGAAAGAGTGTCTGACAAGGATTCCAATCAAAGATTCGAGACCTCGTGTCTGGCAAACGCTCCAAGTGTTTATATAAACACAGTTATACGCACCTTATAACTTTTTCTGCGCTTAACGAGTGTCTTTTGGTCTGTAACTTTCAAAACAACTTTTCCACAGAATGTCACTGATAACACGTAACGCAAAAGAGTGTCGAAGTATCATGAACTGCACAATAAATGTCACAAGATCTACCTAAGCGGTCCCTCCTGGATTTTCTGTCTTTACGTCATCCTAACCATTTCGTACTTGCGGGCGCAAACAATAGAAACGTCATCATTACCTACCGATTCCTCGCGGCCCCTGTTCAAGCAAATCGAGATTTTTTCTGGCATACTGACTGTATATTTCAACTGTAAGTACCTTCCTTAATATACGCGCGTTTTACTAGAGTGCCTCTTCGGGATTTCGCCTTCTGGACGAAATCCCTACGGGGGCAATGAACCTTATAGATATTGCTCTGAAACAGTGTAAAGATTAGAAATAGCCCCCGACACTGAAAAATGAAACCCATATTAAAAACTGGGCTGCGCCACAGGCAGCCCAGTTAACTACATCTTTTCAGTTTGCACCCTGTTTTTGCCAAATACTCAACAGAGGTAACTACCTTTTGGGGAAAGTGGGGCAAAAGGGAACAAGGTTTGCTTCCAAGTAAGAATTATGAGTTAACTGTTTAACATTTTCGAGCAAGAACATGGGAAAAGCCTTGTATTTTTGTGAGGTATGCCTCTTCTCGGACAGTGCTATAGCCCAACGCGTCTTTAAGTCAACAACAGTTTTTTTATTAAATGAAGAGCGAAGAAAATTATTTTTCCCATCTGCTCCTACCTAACCCACCCTCCTGCTCTGAGGGTGGGTCATCCACGCGGAACACATTCGCGCTATGTGATTTGCTGTTGTCTAATCCCCATAGAGTACCGAAGTGTGACGTCATAGAAAATGAAATTTGTGAAATTATGGGATTTGTTAAGCTATTCTGAAAGAACAACGTCCAAGACGCCTACTCGCCAAAAATTAGCAATTTGGGGCAAATTGTCTCTGAGATATTAGCCCAGATATGCTCCGATGACTCCATACAAATCCTTCTAAATCTTACCTGGTTCCTAATCTTATGAACCAAGCCAGGAGCCTATCAAATTTGATGGGCTCCTGACCAAGCCAAATTTAGAAGGATTTGTATGGAATCGTCACAGCATAACTGGGCTAATATCTCAGAGACAATTTGGCCCGAATTGCTAATTTTTGGCGAGTAGGCGTCTTGGACGTTGTTCTTTCAGAATATCTTCACAAATCCCATAATTTCACAAATTTCATTTTTATGACGTCATCACTTCGGTACCGTAGGGATCTATGGCCTTAAAAATAACTCGAGACGAATTACCTGTGGAATAGGGTGTGTATGGGGGATGCCTTCTCTGTCCCCTTTATCCTCTCTTGCTTTAAATATTACTTCGTTTTTCTTCAAAGAGACATACATTAACATCATGCAAAGGAATAAACATTAACAAACGATCGTTCGAGAATAGAGAATACCGGCCTGTCCAAGAACAGGCCACTCAACTTCTAAGATAGTTTGCAAAATTACGGAGAAACCTTAGGCATTCAACCAGCGAGTCTTTAGGACATGTTAACGTAAGGAAGGAATTATATGCTAGGAAAGCTTAGTGCTCCCGCCCTTCTGAGGTCAGTTATTGTGATAAATACAAGAAGTCTCCGAGAATAGGCACATATACTGTATTTTGACTCGTAAAAATAACCCTCAATACTTTACACTAAACACTAAACCACCGCCCAATAAGATATTAACTTTATTAAGCGGTTAATACGGTACAAGTCCAAGTGGTCCTTTCAAGAACTGTTCACTAATTTACAGTACAAGGGTTAACCACAGGGAAAAGACGGATTTATCAAAATCAAACATGTCACTCCGAGTTTGTTTGTTTGTTGTTTTGTTTTTTCATGCGCTTAAACCCCATATGAATCTGTTTTTTTAGCGGGGTTTCAATCCCTGCAATAAGCACATAATTGTGACATGGGAAATAGACTTGACGATATCTGAGGGTTTGTGAATCGGGACACAGAAAAATGTCCGTTACCCGTATTTACCGGTGTCAGGAGCTCTCGCCGCCTGATCCGTATAAAGCGGGTTAATTTTAGAGAATATCTAGCAGCTTTAGGTCGAGACAAACGAAAATGTCCGTAGCATTTGTGCCAGTTAACGTGTACACTGTGAAATTTGGGGGGAAAAAATAACTTTTTAAAATTTTTCTAAAAAGTACTATTCAGCGTTTTTCTCCATACCGAAGTGCTGTTCTCTCTTTAAAATGCATGATTACCCCCAGTTTTCTTTTTCAATTTCAATAGCCTTAGGTATGATCTACCCGTCTCAGCCTCACATGGGCATCATCTGGGAAAAAAATACTTCCCAATAGTGAGCATCGTCCTTAACAGGGTGGCAAAAGGGTTTTCCGTGATGCCTGATGGGTCCCAAATTAGCAGCGTGATGTTAATAAGCCAACTGGGAGCAGGTCATTAGGTTGAATGGTCAAGGTTCGAATAATTTTTCACCCCACAGTTACAATAAAAAATAATCGTATTCTTTTTTCATCGCCATCCTTACAATCCTTTCGGGTTCGACTCCCGTGACAAGCCTGAATTTTTTTTCAGACTTTCTTTTCGCAACTGCCAAAGTTGCGTCTACAACTGCGATGATCTTTTTTCATTTAATTCCTTGCCCAGCAGTTCTATATAACGATTTTTTTAAACTTTAGACCCGTTTTCTTCAAATGTTCTGAACGGTTTTTACATAAAGCAGAACCAATCAAAATCAGAAGTTTTCAGTTAAGTGACTTGAAACGTTTCATCTCTACTCCTTTTAAACTGCACAACTCTGCCTACAATACAACATGAAATTTGATTGATTCCCTTAAACAGTATGGAGCCCAGCAAAGTTAAAAACGTTCGGCAAGTGGCAACGAAGTAAAACAAGGAGGCAAAGTTCATTACCTTTAAAAATGGTTTTACTTTACCATACAACTATTTTTTACAACCTACTTAGAGTAGTACATGTACTTCTGGATTATTTTAAATCTATAATTTAGTAATTTTTCACCACTGGAAGACATGACATGCATTCTTCTGCACCTATGTTAACAATAATTAATCTCAATAAAACACAACAAACTTCAGTGGTGTTTCAGGTGAAACCAACATGGTTATAAAAGACTTTGGTAGAAAATCATGAATGTTTAGCATTATTACAAATGGATAAAACTTGCGGGCCTGATAGCCTATTTACAATGTCTCGAGTCTTGGCGCTTTTGGATTTAGTTATGAAGGTTGATTTACTAAAAGCAATTTTCCACTGGCTGTGAGAAAATCTATGGTGACCAAAAACTAATAATGCAACACAAAAATGGATGAATAAATGTACATCAGGTC
This sequence comes from Porites lobata, assembly GCA_942486035.1. Taxonomy (NCBI): domain Eukaryota; kingdom Metazoa; phylum Cnidaria; class Anthozoa; order Scleractinia; family Poritidae; genus Porites; species Porites lobata. Next base: position 2,390,441 of record CALNXK010000064.1, on the reverse strand, counting down.
ACAGCTTAAATTACAAAGGTTTTTCCAGACTTTTTCAAATAAGAGATTAGCTTTCAGACTTGGTTTCAGTTACTTGACCCTTGTCATTAAATTAATGGTTGCTAAATTATAATATTTTTGTTTACGTTCATTCTAATAGCGACACTAGCCTTGTTACCAAAGGAATTTTTACTCTAAAATTTGGCCAGTGAGGCTATAAATAGACATAAAACAATAAAAAAATGTAGTCCTGCCTTATGAATCAGATCTATGATGTCTAAATCATTGGATCAAAAAGTAATGTTAAGAAGTGAAATAAAAGAAAGTACTTTTGATATGATAGCCACTGGAAAACTGCTCAGATATTGTCATCAGCAAAGGTAAGATAAGTTAGTTTCTACTCAGACTTGTGGCAATACAGGTCTTTAAGTGTCTTAAGTTCTTCAATCAGAGTTTTATTTTGGTTCTCGAGGACTGCAACTCTGTTTTCTAAACACTTCACATATTCTTTTTTCTTTCTCCTGCATTCCTTGGCTGCCTCTCTGAAAGTCAAAAAGAAAGGCCACAAGTGAGTATCTTACAACCCTGAGGGTAATCTATTTCCTCATCCCTGAGTACTTCTTCCCGATTAAGACAATGGAAGTAAAATGTTGATGCAAAAACGTAAATTTTGTGCATTTTTCCTTGATTTTGTTCTAATGGTTCACTCGGCCATCATACTCGAACTTTGATATTAATTCAATAGAAACGTTTTAAACTGTAAACAGCTAGCTAAAAAGGCTGTAACTTAACACTAGTTAAAATACTGAGAGGAAATAAACTGGATTCTTTTAAATCAAAGAAAGTTAGGGTATACCCCCCCCATCCCCCATCCACATTATTATTATTCACTAATAAATGATAGACTGTATTAATCAATCACAAATATAAAACTTTGTGTGGACTGACTCAGGGTGGGTTATTCCCTAGCTGGAAGTTTGGATTTGTGTTTGATCCTTGGCTGCATGACCTCCAACTTTTTGCACCTGAGCTTTTCCACTTTGCCATCTACCTAGGTCTTTATGGTAACTGATGCCATTGCCTTTGCTAAAGTGAATAAGCCACCCCCTACCAAACAACCCCTCCTCCGATATAAACAGGGTTGTCAAAAGTGGCCAGCTGCCAGTGAAAATCGCCGCCTACTTGGTTAGTATTAGTCAGCTACTTTGCTTGGCATTTCTTTGCGGTTGGCATTTTTTAAATAAAATATAACTGGACTGGCAGCTAGGGGCTTACTTTGACAACTCAGCTGTCTACTTCAAAACTTTCTGACAACCCTGATAAAGCCCCCCCCCACCAACCACCCTCAAATGTGTTTCCAAAAAATAAGCCCCCTCCCCCCGCAAGGGCTTAATAGAGGATTTACTGTACTTAGGTGGCCAGTGAGACAAGTTAATATAAAATTATATTACAATCTTCACGGGAATCATACCTATTTTTTAGTAACCTCATTTCTCGTTTTCGAGATGCATCCTCAGCTATTTGTTGACCATTTCCAGCCATGCCTGGTGAACTGAGAACCATACCAGGAACTTGTCCACGAATGTACTGTTGTTGTGCTGCTGGTATTGTATACATCGTACCAGTGTTGCTTACTTGAACCTGCTGAGAAAAAAGATTATGCTCAATTTTCATTACATACTGACACATTTTTTAAGTGGAAAAAAAACCAAGACATGACTCGCTATTCATGTATGAAAAACAGCTTATTTCAAGGTGCATTTAGTAGCACTTTCACAGGGACAAGGGAGTTATGGGGCTGGGGGGTTATAGCCCTACCAGTAAGTTCGCTAGGATTTTTTTCCAATTATTAGAAAAGTACTTCTAATCTTTGAGTTAAAAGCACACACAAGTTTCTAAAATAATCATGTTTTAAATGCACATTTTTGTGTAAAAAAACTAACAGAATGGTGATACAGATTTGAAAAAATTTTCTCAGGATTGATAGAAATAAATGAATTTCCCCTGACTTCAGACGTTCTACAGTTGAAAAAATTTCCCCAGACCCCTACATAATTGTGACTTTACAGGGTGCAAAGAAAATCATTTTTACAGCTTGCCATTTGGGCAAGCTGAAGCCAGCATTTACTAGCCCAGACATCATTTCAACTAGCCCCAAAAGCTTTTTGACAAGCAGAATTGATTTCACAGTTCTTCTGCTCATTGGGCAAGTTAAAAACAGAATGAACTAGCCCAATAGCAAAATCCACTAGCCCCAGGCTATCAGACACTATTTTCTTTGCACGCTGCTTTGCCGCTCGTTGAGCTCAAGCAATCCAAAATATGCTCCACGGTCCCTATTGCAGCCAGCAGCAGACAAATTTAACAACTCAGCAATTCAAGCTGCTTCCATTTTGCTTGTCATGGTAATAAAGTGGTAAACAACTGATTTTATCTTCCAGGATCAAGGCAAAATTTAAAAAGATGACCCTTATAATGACATTGCCCTACATTTGCAAGGAGAATTGTTAAAGAAAAAGGAAACTTGTATAAGTAAGGAGGATAATGTGTTCAGTAAAGAACTTCACTTTACCTGTACTTGAACCTCTCCGGGGTTAGTTGTATAAATATATTGTTGACCGTCCTAAAGAGGTAAGAAAATAATGATTATGTTAGGACCAGTACTACAAGTACAAGAGGCCTTGATTATTCCAGATATCAAAGATAAAAACAAATCTTGTTTCAACAAAAAACATCACAAACACACCATCTCACTGAACACAGTATGACATTGCACTGGGAAATCATGAATTGTAGGCATTGTGGGTTGTACTGATTTCTAAAAATTACTGTAGGTTCTTAGCCAGAGAGAAGACAGGTAGTGAGTACTTTGATACTTTTAAATTCATTTTAAATTTGATGCAAAAAAATAATATCTTTACCTGTTGCTGTTGCTGATATTGAACAACAGCACCAGAAGAATTCTGAGCCATGGGCACTGCTTGAAGTGCCTCACCCGAAGTGACAATTTGTATGGTTCCTGGAATGGCGACGGTTTGAGGTGCTTGTTGGTAGCTGAGTGGACTAGTGGTTATCACAGCTATAGGTGAAGCTCCTTCTGTGCCTTCACTCTGACCTTGGATATCTTCAGAAATGGTTTCTACTTTGGTTGGGCTTTCTGAACCAGACAAGTCGTTGAATATTTTCCTAAAATAAAATGACAGGTTTTACTAAAAAATCAACAACTGGCGCTTTTAGAGCTCTATTGCGTCCTAGCATACAGTTTAATATTGTACAAATTAGTTATGCAAGATAAAATTTTAAAAATTGCCAAGAAGTTGACTAGTTTAATGCTAGAAGTTGGATTAAAACTTTGCTTAGATTTTGTTATTTCTTCTTTTTGGCTACAGAGTAGCAGATGATGATTAAACTACACTAGCCTAGCAGACTCTTACACTAGTCAAAAGTCATATTATTGGACAGCACTTAACTTGTATTATCACAGTAAAAACAGAACTTTACATCTGTGTAACTAGGTTGATATAAGACTTTATCAGTTTGGTACTGGTTTGTGTTTTAGCATAAACAGAACTTTTCTTCTGAATCACATGATTAAGTTCAGATACAACTTTATAAACAGTCAGTAGTCCCAAAAAAACCTTTCAACCAATCACACTGCAAGATAAATGTTCAGAAAAATCAATTTATCAATATTTTTATTCAAAATCAATATTTTTATCCATGACATAATTTTCATCATGCAATTATTGCTTATTTATAGCAAATAAATCTAGAACATATCTGCACAGGGTAGGTGCAGGGTGAAGACCGTCATAACATACATCTGTATTTATTATTCCCTGCATTTTATTTCCACCGCTAAAGCCATGCATATTCTTCCAAAGAGTCTGCAGCATGGACATCGATGCTTATCGATGCTTATGTTTAACATAAAAAACACACTGATAGACTAAAATAGCACGCTCAAGATTCTGATATTAACCTGAATGCCTTTATCATACTATTCACTCATGACGTTATTGTATGCCGGAACCTCTTCTGCCCTTCTACTTTACCAATCAAATACGTTGATTATTTTCATACATTATCAACATCTTCGACAGTACGACAGCTCCACAAAGTATATTTATGTCCTCGAAACAGTCGTAAATCAAATACAATGAATTTGAGAAACCAAAACCAACAGAGAATAACCACTGTGAATTGCTACGCTAACACAGAAAAACACAATTATTGTAAATTCATGGACGTCATCTATTACGTTACATTAATACCCAAAAAGTCAAGAGTTCACTAAAGATACAAACAGCACTCAGTTTTCCAGACAAGAATTATATACCGTAAGCTTTTAGAGAGGCTAACGATTTTCTCTCTACTGACCTGGAACTTCGATCACTTTGATCACAATGATTTCTTTCACGGCCAATTCTGTGTCGATCAGAAATTGGAATAGACAAGAGTCCTTACTTTACCTTCAATCATCAACAGTAACGTATTCTATCGTAACGGAACTACGGATGGCGACATTCCGTGCCGAATTGAGGAAGCTTCGCGTAATATCGTGCGTCAGCTTCTACGTAAATTTGATTCAACTCTCACAAGTGGAAGAAAAAAGTACATCATAGCCATTCTTTGTTTCTAATGGACCGCGTAAAAATATAAATATCACATCATACACTCCTACAAAGACCCCATTTGGATAGGAGGCTCACAAGGACATCACGTATTGATCTAAGTTCTTCTTCATTAGCTCAAGTGTACCTGTATGAAGGCCTCCTCGACAAGATGTCCCTTCGCTTTTTGCTTTCTTCATCCAACACACCAGAATCATCGGGATCGGTGACTCCTTGAACTGCTTGCGCCAAACCTATTTGCTGACCTTGAATAGACGCCGAGTGAATTGACTGAGCAGTCTGTATCACGGATTGTTGGTTGGTCTGAATCACAGATGGCGTTTGCATCGGCGGAGGCATCGAAGTTTGCGCCGAGCTTTGTGGAAGAGCCTGCCCTTGCTGAACAGTTACAGTGCTGCCGTTTTCCATCTCGGCTACACTGGTCTGTTCTTCGATTTGCTCCATGTTTGTCTCGACACCCTTCTGGGGTTATATGACAAGTAAAGTCGAGACGAGAGAAAGCTTTCTGTTTCGTGGTCTCTACAAAGAACTAGAAGAAGAGAAACCGATGAGGTCCGCATCGCGATCGCTCGAGCAAATCCGACCACACAAACAGTCGATCGAATATTTCACCCGGGAAATTAGAAAGAGTAGCAAGAATTATTATGCTCTCTGTAGTTGACTCTTTGGAATCTACAAGAAAGAGAAAATGAAACTTACTTGCTACGTCACTTCTACGTCACCCTGATTTCTTTACGCAGCCAGCGTGTCGTTGTGTTTCTTCTTCTTTTTCGCGAACGGCAGCCGCGTCACTGTCGCGTCACCCTCCCCAAATGCGGGGTGGACCGCCCCTGCTGCATCCTATTACATCATGGTTACGTCAGAGCCTTGCCACTCAATGCCAAATAAGGCAATTGATTGGTTTTGGGGTGGACAGGGCCCCTGCAAAATCTGCAACGTCATGACTCGAACAGGAAGTAATATTATTCACGGAAGCAAAATTTGAATAAAACATCAACAATTCATGAAATAGAAAGGTCCGCGCGAGTTTCCGCTCTTGCTCAAAGTTCCCCTACAAATTCCTGATGTCGTTCTAGTTTTTCCAACAAACCCGCAAGGAAACTCTTAATTGCAGTCTGATGGGCTGCCGAGTGCCGAGTCAAAATCTGATCAATGGATTTCTTTAAAAATTTCAATTCTAAAAGAGACAGGAACAAGCGGAAATTTATGAGATGAGTGAAAAAGGTACATCACGTAAGAACTGATTTACTTCCTGTCGAGTCTCTTCCAGCCATTTCTCCATGCACGTACGGTTTTTGCTCATAGATGGGGGAGCCTATTATCTTTCCAGTAAATGATAAAATAAAAAAGAAAGATGTTTTTTTATTATTATACCCAAAAAACATGAAAACTTACAGGAAAAACTCGCAAGTTCGTTCGAGGATATATGGAATAACGGGTTCTCTATTCTCGATCCAAAAAAGGTGCAAAAATTTATTAAAGTGAATCAAATCTGCTCCTACCTTTGCAAGACATGCACAAACACCACACATAGAGCCCAAACAGAGCGGGACCGTTTACATAAAAAAATCCAAACAACCTCGTCCCCAGGACTTTTCCGATACCCCTCCATGCCCTGGGGTCGTGGTTAAATTTTAAATTGTTTAGAAATCACTCCTAGCTATGTTGTAATTCAAAACGAAAATAAACTCTTGCATTAATGAACGCGTACAGAATCTTCCACAGCTGGAGGAAAGAATCGCCAAAGAGAAGCTGGTGTTTCGTGACAACTCACAGGGCCCAGGCTTAGAACAAAGCGACTTGAGTATTCCTGCCGTGCTACTGCGCTGGCTCGACTGTAGCTCGACTGCAGCACGACACTAGCACGACTTGGTTTCAGACATCGAATTTAATTCAGTCGAATAGAACGCCTCTTGCCGAAAACAAAACACAAAAATGAAGAAACGGTTTAGCAGACTTCTAAATATATTCTAATGTATTTATAATTTATGAATAGAGTTCGGCACGGCGGTAGCACGACGTTTGAAACCAAGTCGAGTTACTGCCGTGCTAAAGTCGAATTTTAATAATTCGATCAATTGAGTTCGGCAAGGCAGTAGCACGACGTTTGAAACGGGCCTAAGCCTTTCTTCTTAGAGGGATTTATTGAAGAAACGGAAAGTCGTTACAAATATATAAACATACCGTAAAATTCCGAAAATAAGCCCCGGGGCTTATATTTTTCAAAGGCCCTTTATGAGGGGCTTATTTTTGGAGGGGCTTATATTCGGAGGGGCTTATCTACGGAGGTTTCAAAATCGAATGGGCTACTCTTTTATTTGGGAGTAAATTTACCGTTTTTGCTTTCACAGCATGAAAATGGAGATTTACGCAAAATTAAAGTTTGCGTAAACCTGCGTAAAGTTGGTCATCCAACTTTACGCAAACTTTCCACGGCGCGTAAAGGTTTGTAAAGGTAAATTTCCGCGCTCGGCTCTTAAAGGTTTCGTAAAGCTAGCATAAAGTTGTTGTAACAGCTTTACGCTCATTTACGCTACAAGTAAAGGTTTAGTAAGGTTGTCATATAATGCTAGCTTAATTCCTAACAGCAATTTATTCCCGGCACTGTTTTTAGTAAGTCGTTTGTGTCCTGATACTAGTTCGCATAGTTTTTTTGATCACTCATTTGGTGTTCGATGTTGGTGTGCGATGTAAACAAGCCAACCACGCAAATTTTTTTTGGTGGTGCGAACGACTTCGTACACGCTTAAAAATGACGCTGAAAAGAAAATTCTGCTGGCAGAGTTCATGCAAAGATATAGCTTGCGACTGTGCGGCAATTTTCGAAAAACGGCATATCTGTCGCGGCAAACACAATAGCCTTCAATACCCAGTAGTATTCCCTCATTGATTTCAGTCAGTATAAGGTGTTTCTTCCTTAACGGTCACCTCTCTACACGGGCCATTTTTGTTTTGTTGTTTTTTTTTCGGCGGACGGTCCATACATGACATACATTTACTCTTCTTTCAACCTCTCTACTATGGCCACTTTCTTCGATGTCCCTAAGGTGGCCGTTGTAGAGAGTTTCAACTGTAATTTGATCAAATTGAAATAATTGGAAAATAAAGAAAAAATATCGCCTCGCAAAAACGGCGAGTCTTACTTAAAGAAAGAACGCATTCACAAATTACTGTGACCATTTTACATTCAACGGAGTACTGACTTCATCGTTGAACCTCCTTTATCGCTTCCTTATTTTAAGTCCGCGGACTTCAGGTTTGGGAACGGACAATTTGTTAAAAGAAAGGGGCCTGGAAACAATAGAGTGAAGGGACACCTGGTCAGCGGGCTTGTTCCTTTGCACATGCTCAATCAGGTTCGTTGATTTGGCGTCCATTTTGAAAGTGTCCAACGGTTTCAAACTTGCTTCTTTGAAAGGTTGGAGATCGTTCACATATTATCAGGGCTCGAAATTGCGACTCACTGGTCGCCAATGCGACCAAAAATTGAGCACTGGCGACTAAATTTTCAGAACTGGTCGCCAGCTGGCGACTCGCGTTTTGTCCGATGACTAAAGAAAACCACGACACAACTTTTGTTTTTAAATCTTTATATTTGGAAATCAATCGGATATGGTAGCTAGTATACAACTCACCTTTCCGTCCCCAGTAAAATAATGTCTGAATATTACAAGATAATCGAAAAAATGGAATGTATTTCGACACGTCGATACTGCGTTCAGGGCGCGCCATATTGTTTCAGCGGCTTCTTCCGAAACTGGGGTCGCAGGCGCACTTCAACAACAAAAATGGTGGCAGATACGGTGCCTCCGTAACTCCCGCAACATTTTAGGTTTTATTTTCCTAAAACGTTCTGTCTAAAGGGGAAACGAAGACCCAAAAACTGCACTAAGCCCATTTTTGTTTCCTCCCGGTCGGAGACTGGTACGAGCAATGTGGTTGTGTAGAGGCCTGGGCCAAGCATGGCGTTGTTTGTCGGCAGCGAAAGGCGTTGAGGAAAGCAAGTCGAAAATATAGAACGGCATTTCGTAGAAGTAGCAAAGGGCAAATACACAAGGACCCGTGTTTGTCTCAGAATGAAAACCACGGACTTAAAACGTTTTATGCTTCGCTTCATTTAAAATGACTTTGGAGACAACCATCACCTTCGGACCAGAGACATATCACCTGAGAACAACGGTAGCTTTATAACTAAGTGTTACTCGTGTTGTTTCTAATTGTTTTCGCTCTTCAGTTGTGACTTTTCTTGCATGCAAAGTAACGTATAAAATCGTGTTCTTGTGTAAGTTATATATAAAATAAGTTGGCGACCAAAATTTACGATCTGGCGACCAAAATTTTTCCGTTAGTCGCCAGCTGGCTCCCGAACGAAAAAGTTAATTTCGAGCCCTGATTATGCTTCTTGATAGCATCACAGGACATCTTAAGGTTGTTACAATTTATAATGGCACTATCAGCCTTTAGTAATCGATCACTTCTCAAGTGTGCAGCAACCCTTTCGGGACGAGATACTCAGTCAGAAATGGAGACAGAAACATCGTGTGAAGCACAAGCATTAACACTGGAATGTTCACAACACAGACCAAGACTGTATTACACGTATTACTAAGGCTCTTCGATACTCAAGATCTCGCTGAAAAGAGCAGATAGTAAGGCAAGGTAAGTTGTCCTGGCTCGCCTTTTCTCTAACTTTTTAAGCTTAATTCCAACTTGTTTATGACGAGTTCGAATGACTGTCTCAAGTACTCAGTAACTAACATTTCAGTGAGCAATGAAACCAGCATTAACCGTTTAAAGTAAATTATAACTAAACATGTGTATTTATTTGGCATAACCTTTCAATACTAAGCAAGCAACGAGACCATGACGTTGAAGATGATAATGTAAAATCAAGTAAGGACTTTGGGGGTCTGAAGGAGTAGAATTTCCTTGTTTTGTACTGGAAAATAGGAGTTTGGTCACTGGTACTGGGAATTACTAAAAGAAAATAATGGAATTAAGAAAGGACATCTGTATAAAGTAAGCTTACATGTAATGTGATACAAACATTCTTATGAACATTTTCACAGACTATAGAAGAACTAATAAACAGAATAGAAAAGTGTTAACAAGTGTTGAATTTGCAAGTAGGCAAAGATAATCTACGTAGTCTGGTTCTATATTTTCATGCGTCAGTCAATAACAAACCCAAGCTTCCCAATTCCCCAGGCAGTCATAGCGTCATAAGTGATGAATAATTTAACAGCATGCATGTATTTTTTGAAGCAGATACAAAAGTTTATTTTTGATTTTAAATTACGTGGGTTTTAACTTAAATGAACAGAGAATGAATAGACATTTTCATGAGTCTTTCAATGCATAGCTAATGCAGACCATGATTGAATTAGAATGTATTTTCATGTAAGTGCCAACATAGTTGTTAACATCTTCACAGTTTCATACCTTCATCTGCAGTTCAAAGTATGATTCATTTCATATATTACCATTATTTTTAATCTTCATTGTGCACTGCTCCTATGAAATTATATTGTGGTTCTTGAGAGGATATAGTGCAGCACATACTGTCAGGAAATTGAATGCCTTACTTTTTGGGAAGCAAAGCACACAGTCATGTTAGAAACCAGAAATTGTGCTATTGGCACCATAGTTGTATCGTCAGTAAATCTAGGTTTAAAGGAAAATAAAATTTAAAGAAACAAGTTGTGAAAGATAAGACTGTTAAGAGAGTCATAGCAGTCATAGCTGTTTTGGATTCTCTTGTCTACATACACCATTATTAATCTGCAAATACAACTGTCTCTCTTGTGAAATGTCCCTGGTGGCAAGGAAAGAAAATAGGCTGCTTTATTTACAGGGTACACTGTACATTATTATTAGGAGGCATCGTTTTCAAGATTGAGGATAAGGGCTTTAAATAGCAAAGTGGCTTCACTCCTGTTACATTAACTAGGAACCTTGAACGTTTCGTATTAAAAAGGAAAAAAAATATATTACGTAAAGTTTCAGGAAAATTTGAAACTTTTGGGAATAAGGTGCTTATATGTTTCTATATTTTCCCTGAAAGTCTTTGGTGGAGCTCATGAGAAGGCTAGGGATGTTTATTGATTTGGAACTTTAGTCCGGGACAGGTAGAAATTTAGTTCGAACATGTAAACCTTTGATATGACTTGTCCGTGGGACAAGCACATTTTTAATTAGAAAAATAAAGATAAGAAACAATATTCCATTTAACTTTGCCATTCCACTGCCAGTCGTTTCATCCATTTGCTTTTTTACAAGCTCTGTTGTAGGTTTAATTCAAAAATAATATACAAGGTTAATAATGTGATTAAATAATTAAAAACTTTTTGGACAAGAACTCTAGGTTTCGGACAACCAAATTTAATGTATTGCTTGTGTGAAGGACAAGTGGATAGGAAAATTTCTCTCTTACCAGGGTGCAAAGAAGGTGATTTTTAAAGCTTGCCATTTGGGCAAGCTGTAGCTAGCATATACTAGCCCAAATGTCATTTCAACTAGCCCCCAAACCATTTTCATGAGCAGAATCGATTTCACAGTTCTTCGTTAATTTGAATTCCTCAAAAAAACTTCACTTGCCCATCGGGCAAGTTAAGTTCAAAATTCACTAGCTCGATAGCAAAATCCACTAGCCCTGGCTATCGGACACTACTTTCTTTGCGCACTGCTTACTCTCTAATAATAATAATAATAATGTACATCCAGTGGTTTTTCATAGCACTTTACAACGATATTAATGGATGATACTTTTATAAAAATGCATACATTAAAATAAAAAAAGATATACATTGTAAAACATTGAACTCTAATAATATAATAAACCATTGTTAATAATTTTAACATATATATATGCTTCAGTCTCCCCAACTAGTAAGGCACTGTGCCTGTGTTATAAGACATGAGACTTTAATAAAGTTCATTACTATTATTATTATTATTATTATTATTATTATTATTATTATAGGGTTTCCATGTAGCATTTTACCCAGATTTTCACTCAACTGCAAGTAGGGTTCTGAATGTAAATATTATTGCCTTTAAGGAAAGCCTTTAACTCATACTAGTCAAACATTTTGAATCTTTAACAGTCAGATGAATCTTATTCAGTTGTGTGAATTTGTGGACATTGAAATCATTTGCTACTCAGGTTTTGCAGTGTTATTAGACCACTTGTGGAAAATGCCTTATCATTTTTTTCAAATTTTTAGTCTTGGTTTGTGAAAAGAGGCATGTGGGGAACCCTGTGTCAAGTAAAATTGTGCTGATTGTAGTAATTTGGCCATGAGTGTAGGAAAAAATATTATTAATTAGTAATAGCAGGCGGTGTCCTCTGGCAACTTGGGGGTGTTTACATGACACCGGGGCAACTTTTGCCCCGGAGCGAGTTCACTCCGGTTCCCTCTCATCGCTCTATATTCGTTTACATGATACCACCACAAAATGTCATGCAGGCGCGAGTCACCCCAGTGTGAGTTCACCCCGGTTCTTGTACCGGGGCGAGAATTTCACTCTGGTACAAAATCTCATGGCAGTATCATGTAAATGCAAAACGACCACCCGTTTCGGCATGAAATCGGTCTGCCGGTAGACTGGAATGGGTAGTGCACGCGTAATGTTTGCTATTTTGTATCACACTTGTATTTTATCAACATAAAGTGCACCTTCAAATAACGAGATATGAAATGACTCAGTCATAATGTAAACCCGATACAAAATCAAAAAGTCATCCCGGTATGAGACTCGTGCCGGTGTGAGTTTTCTCATGTAAACACCCCCTTACTGTACATGTACTTGTGCCTTTAGTGCGCGATTAAGTGTATTATCACTAGCCTACAAATAATCTGTGTAGTTTACTCAAATAATACTTGCTTTCTATTTATTCAGCAGATCAGCCTGGTATGGGATGTTGATGACAGAAAGTCCTCTCAAAGCAAACAGGATTAATACATGTTAATTACAAGCTTTAGTCTTGTAAAGTGGTTCCAGGGCTGTCACTAAGGGCCATAAACCAGACTTTAAATCGGCTACTTTGAGCCCAATACTTGGCTGTTTTGAGAGGAAACGAAACTTTCCACATTTTCAATGTCCCGCTCACTAATTTCACTTAAACCCTGCAACTTGCAATCTTAGTGACAGCCTTGTGCATCTAACTTTTACATCATCAGTTTATGAAAATGATTTGTTATTTGGATTTTGTTGTTAAGTTTGACTGTAAACACTTCTGGGAGTGAAAGGGCTAAATCAAGAAACCATCAATGTTATACATGTATTAGGCTTTCAGTCTTTTTATTTCTTATCTAAAATTGTTTAAGCTTTTAATTTGAATTATGCTAAATTATACTAAATATTTTCATTTTGGAAGAGACCATTTTGACCCACCTTTACATTAATTTGCGTGTTAGAGTTGCTGTTTTTTATCAAAATTTAACTTCATCAGTTTTCTTGTACACCCTGTACCTTACATGTAAATGCTAATAATTATTTCAAACTATAAATCATCTTAATTTGGTATAATACTAAGTTAAGATGATTTTTTTGGATATTTTGAGAAGACTGTTTTGACCCATTTGAAAAGTTTATGTACACTGTATCTTCTTATTTAAACCTTACGTGTTGGAAAAATTTTCGTTTTTTTTTTATTTTTAACGTAATGACAAAGATGCTAACACAGAAATAAATCATGTTATATTTAGAAAATTCAGTTTTAGAGAATCAGTGTGTTTTTTTTTTTTAAACCTTGTAATATCACTCTTTGCGGGACTAAACTTAAAGAATGCGATTCGTATTTGCAGCTTTTGCAGTTACAACAATGTAGCATACCTGGCGATTTTCATGGGATTTGAAATGTAAAAATAAAGATAGGCAATTTGAAATTGGTTATGGTAATGCAAAATTGGAAACGGAAAGGGGCCCTATTTTTTAAACTACTACGTATTCAAAGTTCATCTACTGGTTAAACAATATAACTCCATTAAAGCAAGTTATAACTTAATAGTAGGGATGACTAATGTCAGTTTGAAGTTGGGTTCTTATTTTTCTATAGGTCTATTGGGTTCTCAACGCTTTATAACTTTTCCTTTTTGTTGTCAGTTTTGAAGAATAAAAACAAAATTTCTGGCCTAATCCTTTAACTGTGTGTTGAAGTGTTGTTACATATTAGGGTATTTTATTTTGTGTCGAAACTTGAATTGAGGATTACTCATACAATTATTTGTAATGTATATATGAGTAATCCTCCATAGCTCCAGATTGTAAATACTATGGAGAGATGATGGGGAACCAAAGAAAATAACCGGTATTAAGTACATAACAAAAATCCAATGTTTGTGTGACATGGACAAAAATAAAATTTTGATTGTTAAAAGTTTGGTAAGAAAAATTTACCGATTACCATTATATTTCCCTTTATTTTTAAAGTTTCCAGTGTGTTTAAGTGTATATATATATGGCGTAAAGGAGCTTGTATTTTCGCTTTACACAAGCTTAAAGTAGGGTTTACACAAGCTTTACGCAAAACATAAAGGTGTTGCGTAAAGTTTTTGTTTCATTACGCCAGCTTTATATGTACGCGTAAAGGTGCTGTAAAGCTGAACTTTACGTAGAGTAAAGGAAGCGTAAAGTTGTGTAAAGTTCAACTATACGCTGACTTTACGTTGTCATTACGCTCACGTAAATTTGATTTTTCATGCTGTGTTTGTTTTACTTTGTATATGAGGGCAATTTTCCAAGTACAAGCCCCCGGGGGGCTTATATTTGGAGGGGCGATTTAACGGAGGGTTTTTTGCGTTACCGGTTTGGGGGGCTTATATTTGGAGGGGCTTATACATGGAGGGGCTTATTTTCTGAATTTTACGGTAGTTTAAAAAGCGGTACAGTTGGAAACTTGATACGAGTAAAACTTAAAATGAATAGACCAAAAGGAATAAGCCAAACAATACAGTAACTGGGTGTATATCAGTTATTGGCCTATTCATTTAAAATTTTTACTCGTATCAAATTTCCATATAAAAATAAACATAATGATGATGATGATGATGATGATGATGATGATGATGATGATGATGATGATGATAATGATAAGGATGGTTTATTTCGGCTTTCCTTGAACCCAAACGAAGGCGAAATAGTTGTCCATGTCTTCATGGCTGCACCGTCCGGGCTGTGCGCATGCGTTAAGCGCTGACTAAGTCGTTGTTGTCCGTCAGCAGTAAATGCATTATTACCATAAGGATAATTCTGGAAATTTCTTTAACAATTTCACAGAGAACTGAGTCGCATAAATAGACACAGCAGTGGTGGATAGCTAAGAAAATGACGAAGAACTCGGCTCCCTGTGTAGCCTGTCCACAGACGTTTTTCCTTTTTTTCGACAATTCGACAGCGCGCGAGCGTGCGCGGAGAGCTCTTGCGGTCAATAAATCCTCCGCGGTTTTTATTTCCATACGCGCACTCGACGATCTCGAAGGAGAAAATAGAGGGTCTGAAAACCGGCTACTCGTGGGCCCGGTTCCTAGAAAGATGGCTAAGTTTAACCCGCGATTAAGCCAAATTTTAAACAAGGCTTTCCTGCCTCTAAGGGCATGTAACTCGAGCCTCCAAAATACTGTTGAACCTTTACTGCATATTTTAAAATACAGTAATGATAACACAAAATATTACTCTAGGCAATACATAGGAAGGTAAATACAAATAGTGCAACAAAATGCTTATCCTGGGTTAGCGCTAATCGGCCTTTCAGGAACCGTCGGGCCCTGGTGTAACGTCCACTTTTAAGCCCAATACGGTCCCTTATGTTTCATAGAGCGTTAATTTCCGCTAACGGATGCTAATTCAAAGAAAAAAAATTAACTGCCTTCACTAAAACCAAGCCTGTTAAAAAACATAGTGGGTGGTGAGAGGTCGGAAATTATCCCTCCATCACTTCCCCTCCCTTCCCCCCAAAAAGCAAACCAATCCTTGCAAGCAGACACCGCAACAAAGCAGAAGTCAGTTTGACAGACATTTTTGTTATAATAACCGTCTAATCAAGTAAACCATCTTAAAGAAACAACACGGTACATTACAGTATGACCGGCGTAGCTTGTATAGTTGGTGGTTTCCTCTGAGCGCGATTTCCCCTCAGGTGTCCTTTTCCACGCTCAGTTGGAACCTACAGCCCCTAACGAATGCAGCACAGCCGTAACATGACCATGGGCAGCTATTTAACCTTACTGAGCTTCATCAGCATGTAACAACGTGCTTGCTACTGCGGCTTTTGGCCTAACGAAAATAGAGAGCTCAAGCAACTACTTCGACGACGATTCAACTCTTGAAAAATTGACCCATAACAAACAACCTGATCAATTTTAAATCTTGCTTTAAAAGAAAGCACATCGGAATATTCTCTCGACTCTTCCAGGCGTGCAGAAAGTGAAGTGTGCCACGAAGTCAGGAAGAGCGGGAAAAAAGGAGGGAGTAACGGGAGTGAGGAGAGGAACGCACTCCCCTACCCCACCCCAGCCCAAGCTGTTTCTCCTGCTCACTTCTCTTTGTTTCGTTAACACTATCTAGACGCCTGAAAGAGGCTAAACATTTTTTATTTTTGCTGCCGTCGTCGTCGTGGTAAGTTAAACTTCCTAACCACGGAAGCAGTTAGATATCAAGCATTTATGTTAGAATTGGGCTTATGCTTGAAGCGTTACTAGTGAAGTGATCGCAGCTGTAAATTTCGACAGTCAAAACATTTGGCCTGTTGAGCAAAATGTGAGATACGGTCACACATGCAGACTTTGTTAACAGGCTACAATCACTTGATTCACAAATCATCATAATATATCCGCTTCGAGAGAATTGCTTTCCAGCCCAGTCTTGATCAACTTGTCCGATTGTAACAGTATTCTTACAACACCAAGAGCTCTTTTCCATGCTTCTTTCTTTGCAGAGTAATCATCCCATACAAGCGGCATTTCCACCTTATGAGATAATTTTCCAGAGTGAAGCATAGTCCCCACTCCAGCTTCAGCGCGAGTCATGGAACCGGACGCGGCGGCGAGATCTTTGACATTAGCTCTCGAGTGTTCGCACGCGTTTTGTGCCTCGATATCATTAAGGGTGTTCACCGATTTCTCCTCCTCAGTATTTAATAGAAAGTCTAAAGAGAATCCCGCGGTAATTAATTCCTCAATATAGGCTGAAACTCCGGAGGGTATGGTTAATGTTCCTGAATTATGAACGACGCTTCCTAAATAGTCTTTAAATCCCTCAGCAAATGCAGAGTACACCAACGGCCTAAAAACTTCCAAGCTCCCGTCCAACCATCCTGGTAGAGAACTGCGTGACTTCTGTTGACCTGTGAAAACAAGAACAAATCAGTTGCCTCATAAACCGCCCCCCTAAATCAGGTTGTGCAGCAAAAGGAGTCGCTGGTTTCTGCGGTGTTTCGCAGGAGACTGGTAGCTATACGAACCTGCTAATTTATTCAGTCGTCGAATACAAGCAATTTCCGGTGCTCCGGCCCCAGGCAGCACTCGGCCACAAGCGAGGGCGTTCTTCAAGCGATGGATAGAATTCCAGAAGCGGTGTTCTGCGTCACAGACATGATTTTTACATGGACCACAGAGTAGCACAGTTTGAAGCGGGCTGTTAATATCTTTTGAGAGAATTAATAGAGTTAATATCGCTTAATTTCACTCTTTCACAGTAATGAATTTATCACAGTTTCACCATGACCTTACGAGTGGTCTTTCGTATATCTTAGTATATCAAATACCAGTGCTCTTTCTTATGACAAAGATACATGTAGAGACGTTTGTTAATTTGAACCCAGTGTTATTTCTGACAACCGCTTACTGTTTGCCTGGTCCCAGTGCGGTGACTTTCCAGGCCTTTCGCGGTCATGCATTTCGGTGACGTGCACTCAAACCACGTAGGCCGAAATGAATAAGTCGCGTGGAATTATGAGGTTTAGCGACTGGGCAAGCTTTTTACTCGCCATTTTTTGCGGGACGCGTGTTACATATGTGACTTTATTATCAGAAGACTCTCGGCAATCTAATTTTTAATAATATACCTCCCCTAATGACTGCGGCAAAGGCGTAATTGTTGACTGAGTTCTGAACTTAAGAGTCATAGTGTCATAACCGAACGCGAGCTTACCTTCAAAGGTTCCATTTTCTATTTTGAATTCTTTTATAAGCACAAACTGTAGTTTCCTGACGTCGCAAGAATTACCACTTTCCACCTTGCTTTGTCTCACTACTAAAGGTGTCCAGCCAAGCTCCCAGGTATCTATGGTAACGGGCCTTCCGATATCCTTCTCCTTCAAATCAGCCAAATACGTCACCATGACGGAGCCGGTAGCAAAGGAGAGAAGTTGAAGAGTTGGATATGCTACGTTTTGGAGAACTACAATGTTATGGGACAAACAATAGTCTAGGATAGAATCTTGAACGACTCCTTTAGTGACAAGGACCCCAATTTTATGGTCCCTGAGAGAGCTTGTATTACGTTGATACCAATATTCCTCCTGAGTGGAAATAGCGTCTTTAAATTCTTTGTGCTCAATAATTCTGTGAATCTGTACTTCTTTGTTTAAGCCAGTATGGCGAAAATCCGCTGTGACGTCACCATTAACTAACGCGATGAAACGTTGGGAGCCTGATACAATAGTTGGAAATTGAAAGTTAGTTGTGTTTTCCAGTAACAGACCATCGACTGTTTGGGAAAAAGAACCTAGTGGACCAAAGATCAGCTCTGTGTGAATCATATTCAAATGAATCTCGAATTCTTCGAGCGAAGCTTTACCTGAAGAGTTAATGAGAGAAGTGATAATTTCCACTGCTAGTTTCATTTCTAGCTGTTTCCCATGAGACATGCGATCACCAAGACGTGTTAATAACTCCTCGTTACTACCCAAATATTTTTCCTTCTCTTTGGAATCTGAAGTCGTTTCTGACTGACTTGTGTTTTTTTCAAGAAATTTTTTCGCAAAAGTTGAGTATTGAGAATCTACTTTTCCTGCTTGAAAGGTCCTAGTCGTTGACTGTACAGTTGTTTTTCCGTTTAAAACGTTTTCTGATTTTTCTTCTGATAGATTAGGTCTTAATGGCGTTGGCTGCACCACATTTTGTACTCCTGTCTGCCCTTGTTTATCGGTTGAACTGTTTGCTGAGAAATCTCCATGCGGCAAAATGTCTGTAGTTTGGTTTAAACGAGTCATTCTCGAAGAGGACGCCGCTAGAACTGACTCCTCTGAATTGCTTTTAAAATGTCGACTTCCTTTATAAATTTCAGACAATTTGAACTGTGTTCTAGCTGCCTTTCCCTTGCTCTCTAGCTTCCGCGTCACCAAAAAAAGCAATCTGTCAGTAATTTCTTTGTCCGTGTGTCCTGGAGAAGGCAGCTGTTGTGAATCCAGAAGCTTCGTCTTAACACTCCTTAAGAATTTTGGCTTGGATTGAACGTTTGCGCCTGTTTCTTTTTCTCGTGCCTCGGCTGCAACTGATTTACTCTCACCGACGGTAGAGGAGCTATCTTTACGCTTCTCTTCCACTGATAGTTTTGTTACTTCATTTCCAAGATTTTTCAGTTCTGATCCTGAGGTGTCATTAAAAAGAAGACCCTGAGAATATGAGTGAAGAGCACTTTTGCTTGAATTTGAAACAGCTTCCAGAAAAGACGCTTCAAATTCATCTTCCTCGTCGTCGTTGCTTCCGTTTTTTGGATATAAAGCAGTACTGATGCATCCCATATGCTGTGCAGTTTTTGTAAGCGGTTCTCCATGGAAGTTTTTTCTTGAATTTGACAACCTTTCTCTGTTTTCCCTATCACCCAAGAATGCATCTTTATCCGTAATTTTCTGTACTTTATCTAAGCTGTCATAGTTACCCGAAGTCGACGTCATACTCGTAACATGTATACTTCTGTCTCTCAAGCAATCCATTAAGTTACTGTATTCTACTTCAGACAATATTCTTCCCTGGTTCTTTTCGCTTCCGACCACACAATCATCACTTCTTAAGTCAGGAAAAAGATCATCATTCTTGCTAGCCTGTTTTGGTTTCGGTATCTTGCTATGAAGTAGTGTCTTTGAGAGTGAGTGTGAATCATCCACATTTTCCATGTCAACAATCCCATTGGCACCTGGAGGATGATTTATCACCAGCGGGATGCGGTCATTTACCCCCTGGGCAAGATTATCTATCCCTGGGATATGATTTATAACCCCAGGGATATGGTCACTTAACCCCTGGGCAAGATCATCTATCCCTGGGATATGACCATCAGGCCCTGGAATATGACCATCAAAATACCATGCAATATTATCATCCTCCCCATCAGAGCTTCTGTCAGCGTGTCCACCACCCCCACCAACAACACAAACCCTGCCTGACTCACCACCTAAATCACGCTCATCCATTGCAGAACCTGTGGCATTTTCACGAACACTGACAGTATGTAGATTGTCAGCGGTCTGTTGGGCATTATGGGGATCTCGTAAGGCTTCCATTAGTGGAAGTGACAATTCTTGACAAACATCCTCACAAGCTTCAAGGGCGTCATCAAAAAGCTGGATGATTATTGGACAGGGGACACCCTAAAAGAATAAGGCAGTATGGTAGATAATGATAAGGAAAGAGACTTGTTATGAGGGCAGAAGACAGGCACTGTGGTGACTTTAATTAACTCTCACCCTCTGCACAGCGTACAAAGAAAGTCGTGTCCGATAGCCCAGGGCTAGTGGATTTTGCTATTGGGCTAGTGATTTTTGTTTGTAACTTGCCCGACGGGCAAGTGCTGTTTTTTGGGGAAATTCAAATTACAGAAGGATTGTAATCAATCCTGCTAATCAACAAGGGTTTCTGGGCTAGTTGAAATGACTTGTGGGCTAGTACATGCTAGCTACAGCTTGCCCAAATGACAGGCTGTAAAACTGACTTTCTTTGCACCCTGCTGCAGCAAAAAATAGATATTATTACAGAATCAATTTACATACAAAGTTGCAATAAAATTAATATGCAAAAACACAATAACCACTACATCAACAGAAAAATAAGGCTTCGATGATTGCACCCTACAAACACAGTGGAAATGACGAATTGGTTTAACTTCCCAGTCCCGTTTTCCTCTCCTTTTATTCCTTCCTTCTCAGTTGCTTTCTTGGTAAACAATAATAGAATGAGGCTGTAAGAGTAGAGCCTTTATTAAAACCTTATTTCAGTAACCAATGTTTGTCTTTAGTATAAAACACATTTGCTCTTAAAACTCCTCTTCCTGTTATGTTAAAAATACATTCATTTGTTATCCTTTTGTTTCTTTGGGGTTTTTATGTTATGTTTTGTTTTGTTTCTTCCTTTACTCCTTAGAACTGCTTTATTTTCTCCTCCACATCAACACATATACAGTAAATGCCTAACTGTACATTTAAAACACTAAAACAGACAGTTACCCTGCCATTGTTTATTTTCAGTCCCTCACCTGATCTTGCAAGTCTTGTGCAGCCTTACTCCAGAAGCCAGCCATACAGACAAGAGTCTTACAGTTTGTTCCATACTTCTTATACTGACCCTGGCAAGCATCATTGATAACAAACCCAGCTGGATGCTAAAAACAAGATGATAACAAAATTGATATTATAAACAGCCTCCTGAACTAAAGAGAACACTTAAAAATGAAGATAACTTCATTACTCTCTGCCTTAGAAAGGCAGGGTTTACAATTTTGGCATTTTTATGCCAAAAAATAAATCCAAGGAATTTCTGCAAGAGGTCATTATGACCCCAGCTTAGAGCTAGGAAATGTTCAGTGGTCAAGAAAAATGTTTTCCCTGCCTGCCAAAATTCTTATAATTAGGTCAAAAATCTAGTAAAGGAATTGAAAAAAATAAAAAATATTGGCAGTCTTGCAAGAAAATTTCTAAAACAAGTTAACATGAAATGAAGTTTCTCCACTATTGAACCTTTTTTTAAATGTGGTGTTGGCTTCTGATTTCTGGTTAGTATTGTATCTCCAAGGGGTAAGAGTTACAAACTTAATTTCGGTGGTATGAAGTGACCTTAGTTTTTGTAAAATGACTCCAATATTTGTAGAGAAGTCAAACTTTGTTCAATAAAAAAAAAGAATAAAACCTAGAAAATATACCAGTCTCACATGTAGAATTCACTTGTAAAGAATTGAAAGAAATTCACTCTCTAATGCTTTACATACTCAGTTATATGTTTGCTTGAGAGAGTTCAATGAATAATGTTGGTATTTACTTGTATTACACTCCTCCCTTAAAGACAGTATATACATCATGTACCAGAAATTTGAAAAAGTTTTGAAATGAAGGCATGTCTGAAGGTATTAATCTAATATTAAAAAGCAGATATTGAACTTCCAACCTGGATGTCAAAAAGCTGCAAAAGCTTTGATGCGCTGCTGCAGATAACAGCATTGTCATCACCATCAGTACAGCATTTAGAACTGGAACGAAAAGGAATTGCTACTGATTTAGGAAAGGCAGACCATTAGGGCACAGGGTCTGAAAATTTAATTACTGATCAGTTGTTGTGCACCCTAAAATCCCACAAAAAAGAGGCAACAGAATTCTGACTCAAGGCTCACACTTTAGAATTCATTTTTTTCTAATCTTCATGATTACTGATTTATTTCATCAGCGAATTTAATAAACAAATGGCAGATTACAGACACAACCACAAGACAGGTGGACAGAAAAGAGGAAGCAGCATAGGAGCCACTTGGAGCACATAACTGACACAAATATTTCAAATGAAACACACCAAGTTTAAGAATCCCAACTGGTAGGACACAAACCATTGGCCAGTATCAGTCTGGATGGATATCAAACTTTGGACCTCCAGATTGCCAGCACTCTGACCACTTGGCTCTAATCAACTGAGCACCTCCTTGATCAGTTTATAGCTTCATCATCATTATCATCATCATTTTGAGTCTCCTCAGGCAATATCATGTCACACACTATTGTCCAACATGCTTTAGGTATCTACCAGGTATTCTGATAGTGGAGTCATGGGCACAAAATGAGTAGCAAAGGGAGGAAAGAAAAAGAAAGAGATCTAGGAGAGCAGCCCAGTCAAAATGAGCCATCAGCCGGTAATTTTGATGTTTTCACTGGAACATTTCATTTTGCCATCTAATCAACACTCCAGTTTAGTAATATTAAATAACAACCACACACATTTAGGTCTGCTGCCTGCTTCTGTGGTTATCCTGCCTACTATTTTAAAACATTTTGACTGGCTTAGAAGAATTTTTTTTTCTACCCAACGAGTACTTTCCCATTTTTCCTGCCCTGTGTTCTTTGAGCTGTTCCCGACAACTGAGCACATGGAAGAAGCTTTGAGTAGCTATGTAGTCACACAATTAATACCTTTCAGTAAGAATTAAAGAAGTATTTACCTGTTATTTGGTCCTAAGAGTGTTTTCACTGAGCAAGCTAGAAAGAAATGTTAAAAAGAGAGTAACTACACAAGATATGGGACCATTCTGGGCGCTTAGATTTGGTGGCTTCTCGGCGAGTGACAAGAACAAGGGATGAATTGTTTGAGTGATGAGCGTTGGTGGATATAAACTTGAGTGGTGACTCATTTGGCTCAGGTCAGTGAATAAAAATAACGAGGAGAGAATATATGTGATAGCTTGTCCAGTTCGGCAGTGGAGAACTTGCTTGTATGATATGACAGACCAAACGAGCAAAACGAGCCAGCTTGTTTGAAGAATGTGGGTAATTGGCCTTGCATTCTGAGGTTTTATAGGCTAAACATCATCAAAAGTGTGTATTTTGAACAAAATCAGTAGAATTTATAATGGATATTTAAGTCCAATGCCCGAAGAAACACAAGAATTATAATAATACACGTATTTTTGGGAAAGAAATAATTACTATTTGTTCTCGGTACGTTCAAAGAGAACTGAATCTGCCAATTCAATCCACCATTAAATAGTCTTCTAGACATGCCAGTCTTAAAATTCAAATTAATTGTTATTAGATGCTATAAAATCTATTTTTTTCTCTTACCAAGAGCTCTTGCTACTAAAAGATTGTTGTTCTGTGCCATTACCGTGAAAGTGCTTCGCTGTCCGCCATGTTTTGGCTTGGTAGCCTGGCCAGATGTAATTAACTCAAAATATGACGAAATATTTATTTGTTCAAAATGGCCACCATGAGAGTACAAGCGAAAACTTTACCGCTTTTACGGCAGTCTTTTGCAATCTGGCAAGCTAAAAGGTATTTGAATGTTTTCTGTAAATTATGAAACTAATATCTATTTTGATTTTGAATTTTTTCGTTTTGTTTACGCGCTATAAATGATTCCAAAAAATTTTTCCCCAGGTGCTTAGGATTATGTTGCTGTCGGCTTTCACCCGGCTTCGACGCTATTTCGAAGAAAAAGAACCAAGGCACTCTGGAATCTAACAGTCAAAGCATATGCGTGATACCAAAGAGAACTTTATTAGGATCTTTCATTCCGAATCCCCTCACTGCTTCTAACTCGCGAAGAAAAAAGTATTCAGAAAGGCGGATACTCGGGTGAGCTTTGGACCTTCAGTACCGTAGTTTGTTATGATTGTTTCTGTTGAGTCATAAGTTGTCACAGCATTACAATATGGGGACTAATCTGCTAATGTAGGCTTTCAGACATTGAGAGGATAAGTGTAGGACCCTATTGTTTTGTTTACATCTTTGATTTCCCATATGATAAGCTACTTTTAAAAATGACTTAGATCAGGTTGCAATACTTCCTATTTTACAGCAGTTACGCTTAACTACTGCATGTACTGATAATGCAATTTTGTAATGATTCATGGTTGTTTCACCTACAAGTCATTTCGCTGGTGCCCAAGCCTGCGCACCTGGCGGGATCATCACATCAGCCCATGTTGGGGCAGAGGAGTTGTGAATCTGTGCAGAGAATGGGGAAGAGACACTTTGAAGGAATTTCTTGCTCATTCAGTGATGACTTCTTGGAATAACAGGTTCATCGCCAAAATTTCCTACTTTTGAGGACGAACAATTCCGCCAGCTACACAGGCTACCAGCAACCTGTTCCCTTACGTCTTGAATGTTCATTAAGATGTTAGGTCCTTCCCTAACTATGACATGTATTAGACTTCTTTTTGTCATGGCTGAAGGAACGACCTACAAACATTATTTTGTAGCCCTCATTTCATTTCTTAAGAGAAATTACTATTAGCAAATGGGGCATTAGCACAACGACACATAGGTACAACAACCAGTTACCTTAGTTTACCTTTCATGATTCCAAGAAAGACTCAAATGGGATAGTCCACTGTTGGGAGCACTCACCTTTCTCTCTTTGTGCCTTCATTTCCCATCCCTCATGCCATAATTATGTGGTTTGAGTTTGTTGCTGGTCATCTTCTCTGCTCCAAGAGGTTTTTCTCTGGGTGATACAGTTTTCCCATCTTCTCAAAAACCAGTATAATTCTAATTCAATCTGGAAACCAAAAAGGTTTTTCATCTGCTCTGGCAAAGACATTTGGTATCAAATTTCATGACTTAGAGCAAAGTTTGAAGGAAAAATCAAATATTTCACTCGAATCACTGATTTTGACAATTCAAATGAAATAGTTTATTTTTTCTCAAACTGTGCTGAGAGCCTTGAAATTTGTATACTAAAGGTTCAGAGGTTTATCAGTTCTTATAACTGTTAAGTTCAGGATTTTCACTATTTTTTAAAGTAGAAGAGTGCCTAAGGTTGATTAGGCGAGGAAAGTTGGAAAAGTGGGTTGAGAGTCCACTTGTCCATTTTGCTTAAAGTGCTTAGAGAACATTGACGGAGTACCAGTACCTGGGTCCTAGCTTCTAATAAGACCCATGTAAAAGTCACAGTAACTCTCTAAATAAAGTTAGTTACATGTAGATAAAGACAGAAAAATAAAAGTTTTCCTTTGGGATGACTCAGGTCAGGATCAGTGATCAGAGATCTCTTGGATCATAGTATACCAAAGGAATCATTGAATCCACCCTGGGCAAGGTTTCATCAGTTCCTCTGATGTGCTGTGATCTGATTACTGCTCATGGGTTACTGATCATGACCCAGATCAGATTTCAGATTCAGATTTTTTATTTATTGCACTATTTCAAGAGTTTACTACAACAAAAATACAGTACATTACAAAAGTAAAATAAAACAACATGAAATTACATAAATCATTAAAGGTGAAATGTGCACAGTCTCAGAGACCAAAGAAGCCTAGGCTTTCGAGGTTGGTCACTGCCACCTGCAACTAACTGGTGTAGACATTTGGGTAGCGTATAATAGAGACGGGAAAATTAAAAGTGCATAAAGTCATACTTACAATTTTATATAAAAAACAATAGAAATTAGAATTGATAGCGAGGGCAGAGAAATCAAATTACTCATTGGGTAGTTATTAGGTACAGTTTGTATTGCTTGTAGAAGCTATTATAAGAACGTTTTTGTAATTTAGAGGGAATTTTTTCCCAGATTTTAAAACCAGCAAAAGCAAAAGTGGCAGCTCCATAATTTATTTCTTTTCCTTCAATGGCCAATGAAAATTAAGGTTCCCTAAGCTAGTTTGAAATCATTTCAACCCTAAGATCAGTTTAAACCCAGCATTTCATTTTTTCAACATATTTTATGTTTTCAGTTATTCAATGGAGGACATGTATGCAGTTGTTTCTGATGTTGAAGATTATAAGCACTTTGTTCCATGGTGCAGGGACTCAGTTATTTTGATCAGAAAGCCAGGTCATCTAAAAGCAAAGTTAGCAGTTGGTTTCCCACCTGTGGTGGAAAAATACAGCTCCTCTGTTACGCTTGTTCCACCAAACTTAGTGAAGGTATCAGTCAGCTTTAACACTCAAAACACAGCTGAGTTTTACTCAAACTCAGGGTTGTCACTAAGATTTCAAGTTGCCGGGTAAATACAACAAGTAGGCGGGGAATCAAATGGCCAGGGATTTCTTTTGGTTCTATTTTTCTTCTATTTTCCGATAAAAGTAGCCGGGGGCTACTCTCTTAGTAGCCAAGGAAAATCCCCGGCCCACGGCTCTTAATGACAACCCTGCAAACTGGTTAACTTTTGATGGTGGGTTAACTGTACTAACAGTCCAGAAGAGTTCTCATAGTACACACTGGATGTGTGCGAATTACCCTTTGAAAAAATTGGCCTAGGTTTTTTTAAAATAATATTCCTCTCAAGGGAGAATGAATGTGTTCATTATAGTAGACTGGGAGCAGACCTTCTTTTTCTTCAGATTTAGTAATGGGAGTGCACAGCCACTTGACAAACGAGGGCAGCAGCCCACAAAGAAAATAGCTCTTTTTTCATGCTTCTCCTTTCTCACGCCTTCAGTCATGTGCATGTTCTTTTGCGTGTCTCATGCATTTTGCTCTATGAACTAAGAAAAAAGAGAGACGGCTTGTAGTTTATCAATGTAGGAAACAAACATTGGTCACATCAATACAATTAAACATTTAAAAGCCAATGGTTGACGGCATTTCTTCGGATAGTAATAATTATGATCACGGCTTCTTTCTTGGAGATATTACTTGCTCAGCAATATTGTTGCTCTTGATTACACTGTAGGCTGAGTGCACCGATGGAGAGATGTTTAATTATATGAAGACAATTTGGAAGTTTAGTCCTGGCTATCCAGGAAACCCAAACACTTGTACACTGGACTTTTATGTAAGTAAATGCTCAATTTAATTTTTTTTTTGTACTTTTGATGATACAACATTTTTCCCCTTATTTTTTGTTTTAAAAAAAGTTTAGAAATACCATGCAAAAGAACCATCAATGAGGTTCCACATGATTAAAACCTACAATATTCAATATTAAATGACACAACTGACTCTCTAAGTAAGAAATAGTAAGCACAATACCAAAATGAAATCCCCTCAGACTATATCTTTCTGCAGCAAGACTGTTTTTTAAAACAGTCTTAATTAAAATTACAAATGGGTCATCATTATGAACTGATTGAATTTGAATAATACAGGTTTTAACACATTTGCTCTGTTTATAACACTTTGTTATTTTAGTTGGTCCTCAGCCCTAATCTAGTTCTGTTTACTGAAAGTCTTATCTGTAAACCACTTATTGTGACACAGGTGCTGGGGGTACATGCATGTATCCTCAAGATACAAGTAGTCACAAGGTCACGGGTTCAAACCCCGTTGAAGTCCTGAATTTTTTTTTCAGGCTTCTTTACGCAATTGCATAAATTGTGTTCACTGCAACGATCATTTCTTCATTTTCAAAGATTCCTATGTTATTTGACACATTCATTTTGATGTGAATACACAGCTTTGTATTTGTGGAATCCTGTCCAATGAAATGTCTGGTTCATTCCTCTGCAGATAGAGTTTGAGTTTCGATCAATCCTCCATTCTAAGCTATCCACTGTGTTTTTTGATGAAGTTGTGAAAAAAATGGTGAAAGCATTTGAAAAACGGTGTTACTATCTATATGGTCCTGGACATCTTCATAATACAGTTAAAGCTAGAACAGCACCAGCAGGTATGGTCGCTGTCTTCAGGCAATTTATTGTCACTTATAATTATTAACTACATTAAAATGATACACTTTCTATATTTACTCTAATAGTAAGTGTTTGCACTCATTCCAGAGTGGTAATAATAATTTATGAGACTGGTGAAGGGTTTCATTATTATCTTCTGTCTTGTGGTAGTCCCTTAGAACTGCACAGGGAACAGTTTCCTCCTCTAATAATGCCAACAATGCTTCAAATTGAAGTAAACCAACCTTGTATGAGGTTTATGATATACCAGTCACTAACAGCCACAGTGGTGCAAATAGTTCCACTCAGTAAGTCAATACTATTGCCTGATGAAGACCTGCAGTACACAGTTGAAACATTCCGATCAATATGCAATTCGCTATCATGTCAGACAAACGATAAACAAACTCTTTATACACGTCATACTATGAATGAACTATAAATGGAATATTGTTCTAGACTTCAGAGGTAATTCATTGCTTTATTGCGACGATATTGATTTGTATAGTTAAAAATGACCACACTCATCAGGCAACAACATCCCTCTTTCATGACAAATAAGAATAATTTTTCTCATTCACAAGTAATATGGTACTACATATTTTTCTTTCTTTTCCTTTGTTTTGTTCAAAAAATTATGATCAGGACAGTGAAAGAAAGACAATTTAAGAAATTTTCAAAATCTTTTTTTTGTGTATCAACATGGTAAAATACAATGACAATCAACAAGCACTGCATTGTTGCTTGGAGAGTTGCCTTTTCAGGGATATCACTTATTTGAATAAATAAGTGTGGTAATATGTTTGCAAAAGTAAATACACCTTTAGAGGATCCCCGGTAAAAATGACTTGGATACTTAAGGCCACAACATTACTGTAAAATTCCAACAAAATAAATTTGAACTTTTCCACCATTACCTAGAGAATTTGAACAAAATAAAGGTACTCCATTTAACTTTTACTGTTCCTTTGTGATTTTATGCAGGTTACTCCAGATGACAGAAGGGTAAAGGAAAGCAGTTCATTGGACTCTGAGCGCCAATGTATGCTAATCCTAGATAAAAAAAATAGTACATTAAATTTATCTTAGAGCTGTATGTAAAGACTTCTTCCACACTAGTCTAGATGAATGAAGAAAGGGGATAATTTGAACCTCAGAGATGGAGAACATCTAATATTATTCTTTCTCCTCCACTGCTTCGCCACCAATGATTATTGTAATGATTTCAAAGTATTATTTTCATCCTTTCAATGTTTTCAAAAAGTTCCATATCCATCTATTCACCACTAAACACCTAGCCCCCTCACCACCAGGGATGTTTTACCAGGAGAGACGTCAGCGCCTCAACGACAAAAATTCCATACTGATGACGTAAAATCTGTCCAGAATCTGGTCAGGAGATCTGATTTGACGATGTAGTACTGTAGTTATATTGTTTTAGCCATTGTTTAGGACCGACAGACAAAAGACAAACACTTGCCAAGCCCAAATGTAAATGGGATGAATCTACAAAAAAATAGTCAATATTTTTGGAATATGTTCTTCTTTAGAAGAAGCATTTGAGTTTTTCTGGAATTCTTTCACAGAAAAAAACAAAACTTTACCATATTTGACCTGGCCGGAGAAACATAAAATTGAACAAATTTACATTTGGAACCCCGTGTCTACCTGATTAATTATGTTGACGCTGACGTCATCATCAGTATGGATTTTCAGTCACTGAGGCACAAAAGTCCCTCTAGGCAAAACGTCCCTAGCAGTGAAGAGCGAGGAGGGAGGGCTGTTTTCGCAGGCTACTTAACACCTAGCCATCTAGCAGGTTTATTTGTTCAAATGTATTCACTCTGGACTTGCATCCATGGGGTTGAAACCAGTATTTCAATGTGAATGGAAAGCTTAATTGGACAAAAGCAAGCCATGTTTTCAGTTTTTTTTTCTCTGGATTACTGTGGATGGACGGGGTTCTAATTCAGACTAAGTGTTGATTGTTATTTCTGAGTAACTGAGATCCCAGAAAGTCAGTTTTTTTCAGCACTGGTTTATAATATATTTATTACTCATACAGTGTGTAACATGGTTACTGGTGATAATACATGTGCATGTTGTGCAATTATTTTATTGTCAATATTTTAATGTAGGATGTTGCAATCAGTGGCAGATCCAGGCCTTCAGGTAAGGCGGGGCCAGTCATCAAGACCCAGAGATAAGGAGGGCGGGTCTGGTCTCCAAAACAATTTTTTTCAGCCCTTCGGGCCTCAGTTTGGTCTAAAAATAAAGGGGGGGCCTGGCCCTCCCAGGCCCCTCCCCTGGATCCGCCACTGGCAATATTGCAAGCAAAAAGTATACGTCTTGAAGAATTAACATATATCATTTATTTGTTATGACCAGAGGGGAAAATGTCAGTGTGCAAAGCTTTTCAAAAATACTTAAAATAATTTAATCTTTCTGATGTTGGCTTGTATGGATTAATTTGTAGCCTACTTGTATAGCTATCGCTGTGCCTGTTCCAATATTTTTCATTGTTTTTAAGCTCAAGAACAAGAATTCCAGTGGACAAATGTGACAGCTGTACAGTATGCTGCAAATGAATCCACCCTTAAAACATTAAATTCAGTGCGTTATGATTCACAAAGATAACTTTGTCATTACAGTCATGAAAACAACATTATTATTATTATTTGATGGTCTGTAATTCATTTAAGACTAGGGAAAAGGAACCCTCCAGAGTTTTAGATCTCCAGAGGCTGGCATCTCTGATATAGTTAAAACCTCTTGTAGTGAGTGATGTTCTGAAATATAACTGCTACTCTGTTTATTTAGTTCTTAAACAGTAAGTAGAAAAACGCCGCTGTGATGCATTTTCAAGTAATTATAGTGCTAATGCATAATGCACTTCTAAAAAAAAGGGAAATAAGGTAACAGTGCTGGTAATGAAATAACGACACAAAGTGCTTGTTTATTCAGGATATTACAGTGATGATTGTGTTACTGCCAACAAAGGTTTCACATCTTTTTGGATCTCACTGAGGGTATCTGCAGGAAAGGGTTCATAATTACCCAAGACTGATATGCCTTAGTTTCACCCTGGCTGTGCACGGCGTGTGAATGAAACATTAATGTTACCTACCAATTATGGGCCGGGCTGGTACCCACAAGGTTTTGTATGAAGTAAAAGAAAAATATAAAGACTGATCGTTAAGTGATATCTCTGTACTGTCAGATGATTCGATGCAGATTATTTTATTCTCATGATGTATAGATGATGTACAATATGATTTAACTGGAATGTACACTTACTATTATAAAAAATATCATTTTCAAGCCTCTGTGTCACAACTGTTGTTATTTGTTTAATACATGTTAAGAACTTTTTGTTATTGTCAGTTTGATGGGATGTTTGGTGCCCGAAAACGTCATGATGACTGTACATACAACGGTGTTTCAATTTATGACTAAAGCACCGGTAACTCCAATCATCTCGCTTTCGACATAGATACCCTCTGTACCCCTGCGATCTTCCTGGAACCTTTTCTTTAGTTGGGGGTGGGGGAGCAGCCAATTGTTTTAACAGTCTATGGTGAACCATGCGAGCAGAGTTTTTCTTTAATGTTTACAGAAGTGGCTCCGTTGAGAGGGTGTATAATTTCAGTAGTGCACTAAAAAGGCGCACACGAGCCAAAGGCCAAACGGCCGGAGCTTATCCCGATTTTCTTAGCATGAAGCATGCCTAGGAATATTGCTACTGCCCCCCTGGACGGGATGCAAGTCCATCGCAAAGTCACCCCTAGCAGTACGTCGCCAGTACCCATACATACAACTGGGTGAAGAGAAACAAAGTGGAGTGGTTTGACCTTGTCTTCTAACTTATTTTGGTGAGCGCATATATTCAAAATTTATCAAAAAGATTCCAAAAAATTGAACCTCCTGAAGCCATTGAAATACAATTTGAGCCGTTATACACTTGAAGTTTTATTTAAATCCTTGGTGCGTTCATCCTTAGAATATGCTAACGAGGTTTGGGATGGATGTTCTGAATCTGATAATAATTTGTTAGAAAGCTTGCAAATAGAGGGCGCAAGGGTTGTAACCGGTGCTTTGAAAGGGACAAACAGGGTATCTCTATCAGTTAAATGAAATTTCTTGGGTCGAACTTAGTGTAAATATAAGAAATATAAGAAATATTTATAAACTTTTTTTGATTTACAAAATGGTATTTAAGTTAGCCCTGCCTTACTTATGCGATTTATGTCCTAATTTCGTTTCTGAATTTCGTTTTACAGAATGATTTTAAATACAAAAAGAATTCGCAACTCCTTTTGATGAAATTTCCCCGCCAGAGCCAGTAAACAAATGCCTTCAAAAGTTTTATTTGTCGGCAAGAAAAAGCGACGGCTGCGGCAGTTCGGTCATTACGGGCCAGCATTGTAATAGTTGGCAACAGTATTTGAGTGAAAAATCATCATTTTTGTGCTCAATTATCTCACTGTTTTAGTATATGCTAAAACAATTATTCACCTCAGTGTCGATGGCTAGTGGTCAGTTTCGATGGCTTCGCAGCTCGGTAAAAACATCGACTAGCCACAACCACTTCGGCGAATAATTGTTATTTACGCCCGACACTCTTTACTGAAATAAAGTCTTTATGTAGGTTGAAATTAAGAGAGACCTGCGCGCAAAGATGTGAAATATTGATCAGCTATCGACTGAAAGAGAGGAGCCTAAAAAGTTCTTTCTAAATCGGCGAAAAAGCGTGCCTGCATGGGTAACGCACACGTAAGTAAATCGCGCATTCATGAGTCGAACGGCTAGTCAAATGGATGCTGTAATGATAACTTCATCTGTCTTAGGTTATGGTTTTGGAAAGGTGCTTTTTTAATTGAGGGGGTCGCTTAGTTACTAGAGCTGCTCGGCTATCATGTCTGACACCAAATGATGATTACATTGAGTCTATGAAAAAGACCTACAATCAACTGACTATTTGTTATGGAAAGAAGTAAAAAGACGATCTTCTTCTTTGTAACGAAACAGATTAGAAATTGATTTTGCGGTGGGAAAAATTGGGCGAAATATTTTTTTTTCGATTTCAGAATAAGATATGGCATGATCGCCCGCTTGCAAAGCTGTATCGCTCACTGTTTTGCCATCCATAAGTTACCTCTCAAATGCTCTTGAAGTCTGAGTTAGCTTGCCGAGAGCTGCCGAGTGTGGTGGTCGCTTACGGGAAGTGGTTGCTTGCGAGTACTTTGAGGGGCAAAACAGGTTTTGGTACTTTTGGAGAGTTGTTTGCTAACAAAAGCTTATCAGCGGTACTGGAACTTATGAAAATTAATCTCATTGTTGTTATTCCAATTATCTACTTCTACCCGTATGTTAAACAAAGATGTGTACTTTTATCTTTTAAAAAATTGAAAACTATTACTTCAGATGATAAACATATGAATATTCATATATTCATTAACTCGAGGACAATTATCATTTATAGAGGAGTTTATGAAGAGAGAGTACAGTCTGAGTTAACTTCAAGTAGTCCACGGTTTCTCTTTGCCACGTTTGAAATTTTCTCTCTATTTTTTATCAATGCGAGCTACTTTTTGTCCTGCACATTGGGTCTTGTTTTTGGTCATGATAGGTAAGATTTTTAAACTCTGTCAGCTTTATGTGGTAAATGACTACCAAACGTACATGCACTTCCCTTTTTTCATTTCTATCAAGCGTTACTTACAGGTTCCTGACATATCTAAACATATGCTATATTTGCAGGTTGCGTTCAACGCTTACCTGTGAATGCAAAGGTGTGAGTTAATCGGCTTTATTACATTTTTAAACGTAAAAACGTAAAACATTTCTAAC
The DNA here is from genome assembly GCA_942486035.1 of Porites lobata. NCBI lineage: Eukaryota > Metazoa > Cnidaria > Anthozoa > Scleractinia > Poritidae > Porites > Porites lobata. The sequence goes on along the minus strand of CALNXK010000064.1, from coordinate 2,356,445 downwards.
GTTCACAACTTTTGGATACGTTTACCGTAAATGATTTAACAGACGTCCTCTTCCTTATCTATCAAATAAATGCCTCATGTCTAAAAAACGCCCCCTTAAGCTTAACTTTGTACAAGACGCGTCCCCCTCTGACAAACACCCTCTGTCTAATAGACACTCTGCCTGACAGCTGCCCCCAAATACAAGGAATTAATAAATAGAGCAAAATCGTTCAATCTCTTTGGTCCCAGTTTGTTTGATTGTTCAGCGTCAAGTTTAAAGTGAGGATTCTGACATCAAAGTTGAGCTTTAAAAAAACAAATTGAATATGGATTTATTAAACGACTTTAATAGAGGTATCAATGAATGGACTGGATAGTCTGTTATGCTATGTATATTAACAGTGGTAATTCATTCGCCGAATTCATATTAGTTTTGTGCAGTTTGTTGCAGTTATAAGAAAAAGGCTTCTCTCTTTAAACTCCTCTTATCGGTTATTAACCGCCAACGCATGGGCTCCAAACTGATTAAATAGACGTCCTAAGTGTCTCTTAGGTCATTTACGGTACAGATATATCCGTTATGTGATTTATTCTTACATTAGTTACAGACATTTTACCTCTTTCTAGCTTGGTTGTCATCTTGATGTCGCCTGTCGCGCGATGTTATTCAGTTTTTAAGAATAAAGTAGTAGTATATTTTTTAAAGGCACGTGTCGACAATGAGCTTTGAGCTCGTTCACAATGTGATCCTGTATTTTCAATGGTTTAATATCTATTCGTTAAGTGTTCGAGAAAACTAGCAAAAAGTATACAGTGGAATCCCGAGTTTTGAACCTTTAAGGGAAATAGAAATTGGTCCCAAAAAATGGGATTTCGAAAAAGCGAATTTGAAAGTAGCATCGACTCACACCTGACCATGGTATTATTTTATAAGAACCAAACAGGCCTCTCACATGTCAATGTATGTACCATCTTTATGTACAAACAAAACGTCATGTACCCGGCGTAAATTAAACGATTTATGTCTCACGTCAGCTTCAAAACAAAAAACCAGTACTGCTGATATGTGTTAATTTTGCGTGCAATTTAAAAACCATTACTTTCCATTTGCTTTAATAGATTGGCCGACGGTGAAAAAAATATTACAGTAGTAATTTAGTCAGCTAAAAGAACGGGTGATATTTTCTTTCCTCTTATTTAACCCCGAAACTCTGCTCTGTTATGTCTGAAATGACTCTCGATTGTGTATCAAACGACGTTGTAGCTCCTTTGTTACTTAAATGATGGATATGTCACGTTTTTTGTCCTAAAAAGTGTACTGATGACCTGAAAACACCTTGCGGTTCTCAGGAACCTTTTAAAGGCTTAACCAATAGTACATTTGGCTAGGACCAGTTTTTCTTGGCTCCCGAATTTTCAGGTTCGAGAAATCGAGTGCAAATTTTTGAAAGGAAGCAGAATTTGTTCGTAAAATCCCGTCCGGAATTTCCAAAAATCGAGGGTTCGAAAAATCATGGGCAAAACCAAGTAAATCCAAGGAAAACGACTTTTGGTTTGAAAAATGGAGAGTTTCGAAAAATACTCTTCGAAAACCTCGGGATCGACTCCACTGTATCAGGGATGCTAACTGCATGAATAAAGTCATTAAGTTTCACCTGAGGTAACATGCACAATTTACTCCATAACTATACATACCCCTAATTATTTTGGAGAAAAAAATCATTAAATAGAACTTTCAAAAATTAAAGAATCAGAGTCAATCTTCTAGATTCTTATTTTCCAACTGTTCTGCAAACTTTGGCGGTTTCCGTGCTTGGGTAACCATTGAGAGGGTTTGACGAGCTTCTGGCAATACATATATTCTGGTGAACAGGCTCACATACATTTTTTAGACATTCGTTTTGTTCTGTGATGTTCCATAGAAATGACAGAAATTTAAGTGACACGATTTAAGACTGTAATATTGTTCATGAATAGCCTCTTCACCATCATATGACAGACAAGGAAATACAGCGGTTCTTTGGAGTCCACACCCCTGAAGATGGTAAGTCATTGTATAAATCATGGACGAGTGGTGCAATGCTGGTAGGTGTAATCGAGGGGATAACTGAGCAGATACACCCGTTACGCTAGTCCCCGCTAGTCATTACCAGAAATACTGACTTTCAATAAGGCAGCCATCAGTTTCATAACCCCGAAAATACATTGACTTTCATTTTCGTTGTTAACGAATTCATGAAGCGTTTTTGCATGAAAATAAAAATTCAACAGCTAACACTTAATGTGTTACTATAGAAACGTGAAGGTGAAGATGAAGGTGAAGGTCAGAATATTGAATTGTCTTTCTTGAACTCAAAAACGACCCTACTGTCCCTATATTAACAATATAGAATTCAATAACCGTAATCTGGCATCATTAAAAATTGAATTTCTTTCTTTCCATTTGCTCCTATATATTTCTAACAAGTTAACCTTTAATTTTAGTTGTGGGTGTGTCCTTTTAAAATAATACTGAAGGCCTTCTCCCAAAACAGTGATGATCGTATCCTTAGCATATCTGGTAACCAATATCACATATTTCATACGTCATTTGTGCAGTTCCCGAGTACCAAATAACCGAGCCATATCAGTCAAATAAAGAAGGCGACTTCGTGTCTCACATGCTCCACGAGCGACACACACGCGATACACAACATAGTGGCGAGTGGCATTACAAGATGGACGCGTTTGGCAAAGAAATGCATCTGAAGCTTAGAAGAAACACGCAGCTGGTAAAACCTGGCCTCGAACTGGAAACAAGGCACGCAAATGGCGAGGTCACACGAATGCCTCTGAAATCAGATTGGTACTTTCATGGAACAGTGTCCTCGGATCCAGGGTCTTTAGTAGCTATTAGCAACGACAAGGGACTGGTGAGTGATCTTTGTGATTGATTTTTTCATTGGATGAAAAACTGTCCCCCCACAATGCAAATACTTCGGCTATAATTCCACAATCTAAAAATTTAAAACATTATACTACCTACTTCTTCCAAAACATACACTGATTCTTGGCCGTCAAGTAAATGCCACGTCAGGCAAAAGCTTAGAAATTCAAGCGTACTCTATCACAAAACTAAGAACCCTTTAGAAACGAAAATTTGTATGAAGATTAGTTTTCAGCTGGTCTAATGCATCGTGAAAGTAAAATCTCGGTAGGATCGATAGTTTTTTTAGTTTGAATTTTAGTGACGTCATGTGACAGGGGCACCCAACGGCAATTTTCGGGAAAATGTCTGTTCGGAAGACGATTTGAGATCTAGAATTTTCGGAGCATTTGTTGTAAAATTTCTTGGTTGCCTGCCTCTCCTAGGATTTTCGAACATATACAAAATGGTATAATTACCCATTTTTAACGTATTTTGACCCTAAAAAAGGCCACCTAGAATTTTCGGGAGCCTCTTCCTGGCTGAAATTTTCGAGAAGGTAACTTTTTATCCCTATAATTTTCGGATCACTAGACTTTCAGCTAGGAAATCCGAACAGATGAAAAGTTTTTAGGGGATAAAAATATGCTTATATCTACCGTTTGAATACTAAAATACGTTCAACAATGCTATGTTAAGTGGTTTTGAACTATATCCTCGTTGGGTGCCCCTGATGTGAAAACCAACAATACCTTTGACGCTATTACAGGCGAAACCCCAATTAGGATGAAAAAATGCAGGAAGTTTTGCTCCAACAAAACGGTACCAAACAAACATTAACTGCAAAGGACCACAAACGAATTTGCCGCAGAATGTAGGATCTAAAGAAGACCTGATCAGCTAAAATGTACCAAGTAGACACACTGAATTCGGCAATGCTGATCGTACTACGTGAAAATTAACTGCGCAAAGTTAATTTTCACGTAGTACGGTCAGCATTGCAGAATTCTATGTGTCTACTTTAAGCTAGTTATTCAAGTATATAAAAAAATAGTTTTGAGAAAACTATATTCGTCTTTAGACTGGCATGATAAGATTGTCCGATGACACCTTCTTTGTTCACCCTCTTCCTAACCATTTGGCAAATCACGTGGCTACCAAGAGTGGAGCTAAACCACATCTTGTCTACAGGAAGTCAGTGAAGCAAATCAAATGCCACTCTAACACAGGTACATTATTTGTCTTTTCCAAAACAAAAAATCAAGGGTATTTTGAAATGTATTCAGTGATTTGATCGATCACAGATAAATTTACTCTTCAATTGATTGGTAATTAAGTCTATTTTTATGACACGTTGCAGCAGCGAAGTTGAATGGCAAAAATCTATACTTGAGATAGATAACTCAATTTTGTGAAATTTTCTTGAATGAGTGGTTTTCAAACGTGCTGTAAGCTCGAGATAACACAATCAGTAGTATTTCAGTATCTTCTTTTTCTTAACACATATCTCAACCTCCGCTGCAAAATTTGCCACGTTTTTATCTCCGTTAGATTTGTATGACGGTCTACAGAAGTCTAAATCAATCGGCTCCCTCTTGTGTTTTAGACTTTGATAAAATGCTCTTCCTCGTTTGTAAAATATTACTTCAAATACAGTACCATGGATGGATGATGTATCAGTATAATTCATTATTGTTATTTTCATTCCATGTGTAGATTCAAAGTTTGAGTCAACGTTTAAGATCGATGAAGCCAGAGATGAGGGTTCTTCCAAAGCTTCTTCTCACAAGTACTTACAAGTTGGTTTGTTGGCGGATGAGAATGTCGCAGCCAAGCATGGAAACAATACCGCAGACTTCCTGCTCATTCTTGCAAACATCGTAAGAAACAGTTTAAAAATAAACTTAATGCGGATGGAGCTTGTGTTTATTACGGATTACTGTTCGTGCTCAACTTAGAAAGTTCACTAGTGCGAACAATTTTGTTTTTGACATGTGACAAATTGGTTTTCGCATCAGTACACGTCAACCATTTTAAAATTGACCAGCTAGTTGCCTAGTTTGCATGAAGTGACGTTTAGAAGGCTCCTCGGGAACAGTAATAATAAAGCCAAAAAATGATTAGTCTTCGAAAAACACTTTTTACTTTCCTTTAATAAACTACCATGATATCTTCATTGATTTTTAATGCAGATATTTTATAGAATGTGTGATCTAATAATAATAATAATAATAATAATAATCTCTTAGCACAATATTATATCACTTACTATATTTTGTTTCCTACTAAAGGTTGCTGGCATGTTTCGCGATAACTCAATCGGAAAAATAAAAGTAACTTATGTGGTCAGCCGACTTATGATCATCACCAACAAAGAGGTATTAACTCAGGATGTAATTTGCTTTTTATCTGTCTCTATGGGCGCTTCCCATTCAACAAAAATTACGGTATAAAATTTCGGAAACTCCACGTACCAATGGAACGGTACATTGCGGTTGCACACACCCGACCCAAGCTACCGCGCGTTTGGTTATTGTTCATGTAAGCAGGATACAAACGAGCGGCACTGGGGACAACAATTTTGTCAATTGGAAAAATACATTTCGGTCTGACCGAACGGTCAAAGTGGACCACCTTCAAAGCTGGTTTCAAATATTCCGGTCGAACCAAACCGAAGTGGTCAGTTCTATCTGATTTCTAACCAAAATATCCGGAATTTTGGGCTCAATGGAAAGCGTCCAATGTCAACACGTGTTGTTTTCACCTGAGATAAAAGCCGACCTTTTACGGCGCTACCACTGGTTTCCCCGCGAAATGACGTCTGAGAAACAAGCACAGAAATTCCATACTGATGACCCGTTACTAACCAATTCTGAGTAGTTCTTCTGATTGGTCGTGCCGCGTGGCAAATGTGCTTCAACCAATCAGAAGCACTAACCAGATCTGGGTAGTGACGTGTCATAAATATGGAATTGCTGCGCTCGTTTCTCAGACGTCATTTCGCGGGGAAACCAGGGGTGGCGTAGCGAAATTTCGGCTGTTTTCTTGGGCTAGTGTTGTTTATCAATGTGACTTAATTCACTGTAACTTGTTTCATAGCTAAATGTGAACCTAAGTTCAAACAATTTGGAAAGGATGGCCAAGCTTAATGGATGGATTGAAAAACACAAGCCTCGTAACAAAAGCGATCCAGACTATTTTGAAGTTGCTACACTGGTTCATGTGTGAGTACAATAACATTACTTCAGTTCTTTTGTCTCATTATATCAGTTTACAAACCATCTGGTGATATCCACTTCACCATTTCAGGCCTTTGGCAAAACAATTAGAGACATTACTGAATTCCACTTTGTAGAAAGGCTGCGGTTTCAGAGCTAGCGGCAGAAGTCCATAAGTTGGCGGACGTGCAGTTGCATCTGACATTTTTTTATGTAAAGTTCAGTTAGGGACCTTTTACAGAGATAAGCTGGCGGTCCACCTTTTCAAATATGTATCGTGTATCATGTTTATGTGCATATATGGATTTGAATAAAGTATTATTATTATTATTATTATTATTATTATTATTATTATTATTATTATGACCTTTGAGTCCTCTTGGTCGAGCACAATAACCCACTGATATGCCAAATTGTTGTGACGTTTACGGTTCTGACATATATAGGACGGGGTTGGCCAAAGTGGGGGGAAGGGTAGTAATATACCAACATACCACGGAAAAATTGGCAAAATACTCCCAAACTGCCACAAACTTTTTCTTCGGTTTTTACCCAAAATTACTGTAAGACATGTACTATAGTGAAGCCTGAAAATATTGCGCAATTGATCTGAAAATGCTGTAAACTGAATTTAAAATATCTCCTGGTCGACCAAATTCAGCAAGAAACCACTTTGCACTACCAACTCCGCGGTATTGCCAGTACCTACGCATATCACCCTCGGAGTGGCAGCCATAAAGAGCTATTTTATGCTGTTGAGGCCTAATGAGGGCGAAGTAGGTGTCCATGGCTGTCTCTGCCGGGTGACATGGCTGTGCGCATGCATGAAGGACTAGCCAGGCCATGGGCTGGTGTGGGTGTGTCACTTGCTTCAAGTTTGACCCTAATCAAAAATACTAGAAGCTAATGGGAGCTTGGTTAGGCGATGCTGATTGGGACGCCGATCAGGTAACATGGAAACATTTTCTAGAGGCTCAAGAGTTGCTCAACTCCAACCCTCACCAATAGACCATACCTAACCTGATGTAGTGTACTAATGAAACAAGGAAATACTCACACTTCCATTGCTTTCTACATAATGTCCTTTATTAACTAAACAAGTATCTTTATCCTAGTACAAATGATAATCTACTTTCACTTAGTATCAGGACTATTACATTCGTGCTGTATTCCTTTAATATCACTTAGTACCTGTAGTTTCACTGATGTTGGTAATCGTACTACAGTGAAACCTGTATTAAGCGGACACCGTATTAAGCGGACACCTTCTGTTAAGCGGAAGGCCCAAAATTTATTTCCCTTATTTGCTTTAAATGAAACCTTCATTAAGCGGATACCTCTATTAAGCGGACGCGGACACCTAAAAAGTACCTAGAATACTCATTTCTATTGTTACCAACCTGTATTAAACGGACACTTGTAATCAAATGCCACCACCCAACATGCCAGACACCGGAAATGCGAAGATGGCCTCGAATTGCCACCCACAAATTTTTCTATTTTTACATTAAAAAAGGTGACTTGACGAACTTATTTGATTGGTTTCACTGTACAGTATTGTTTTCTATTTCGTTTTGTTTGTATAGAGCTTGCTTCACTCATCCGATTTCTTCAAATTTGAGTTGCAATCTAAGTTTATGATCAATTGGACCACTTTGATAAAGAAATTAATGCAAACGTATATCGTCAAAGTTTCTGGGAGTATTCTTAACATTTCGACTGTTCATTTGAATGGCATTTGACACCTCATATGACTTTACCTATCGAAAACCTGTATTAGGCGGACACCCTGTATTAAGCGGACACTACAGCATTCCCCGAGGGTGTTCGCTTAATACAGGTTTCACTGTAGTTACTATGGTAATCCATCAGGCACTACACCGAACCGATTAATTAATAACCAGCGTGGCAGTGCCCCTCGCGTTTCGTCTCGCACCCAAAATCCCCTTTCCCTTCCCTTTCGAGCGCTGCCACGCAGGCTACCCATTAATAGGCCTTATAGCTCCACTGGCGAAGGAATCTGTGAGTATTCTAGTGACGCAACGAGCTCAATCAGCTTTTCTTTTCTTTTCTTTTACAGTGGCCATCGCGGTGGTAAGTGTCTGTCATGACTACAATGTTTCATTTTTAGTCTACAGATATTAAATGGCAGCTTTCATCCGTTGAGTTGTATTTTTGGAGTTTTTCAATGTTTTTAGGCAATAATTCGGCTACTTCTTCTTCAAAAAACAGGTAAAATTTTCCGCCATTTTCTCTAGCACTACTTAAACAGCTTAGCGAACTCAACTTAGTCGTCAGGGCTTCTCGGTTGCCGTAAATTTTTGTCATTTTATCCTGCAACACTGATATCATTTTATCGGATATCGCAAATGTCTTCAAATTTAGTCAACGCTTGCTGGGTATTTAACAATTATTCCACGAGTGCGCGTTGGATATGAGTTGGCTATAATCATCTCACATTCAACAAGCACGAGTGGAATCAATGTTTTATTAAAAACGCCCACAAAAAATAGAGAATTCTCTCCGTCTTTATTTGTAAAAACAACCGATTTTCAGCAGACGCGAACAGTTACCATAGGTAGAGAGCATGGTATAATGTAGTGGTTCATACGCTATGACGCGAAGCCAATCAGAGCTTTAGAATTGCATTATCCAAAGATTCAGTTTTTAATGAAGATTTTGATCCAGCTTTCTTTATTAGCTAACCTATAACAGCCTCACGAGGCTGAAATTCTTTCTACTTTAAATGAATAATAAGACTATGACAGTGATGGGCTGCTGGACCTATAATTATATATTGGAAAGTTTTCACGATGCAATCACAAGACTGTTTCTTAAACGTGTGAATTGTAAACAGTCATGTTTGCATTTTTGGCGATTCAACAGTTGCGTTTTATTTCACGATAATAATATGTCTCTTTTTTTCAAAGGGAGGGGATTGTCTGGTGGCCTGTGTTATCACAGAGTGGTTAGTAACGTAAACGGATATGCTGGTTTGCAAACTGCTGGAATTATTGCCCACGAAACTGGTCACAAGTGAGTTTCTGTGCTAAATACGTTAGTGTTACTTTTATTTCTGGGTGAGCAAACAAGCATGCTCAACTTCTGTTGAAGCTAATCGAGGAACAGTTATGACAATGAAACTAGACTATTTGGTCACGAAATTCAGTCAAATTAGGAAATAACAAAAGGCCCTTTAAATTAAGAGAAACTGCTTAAAACTTTAAAGGAAGCTTAAAATAACATAACAGAAACAACAGATGCCACGGATGGGCAAAACTGAAGAAGATTGAAACGGATTGAAATTAGGGTTTTTGAAAACTGTTCAGCCCAACAGTTTTTCAAAGTTGATCCGCTGCTGCTTGCAACTTCAAAAATTATGCTCAGGAGACATATTTGTTTGTCACAGATCTCTGAGTTTGTCATTTACATCTAATTTCTTTGCTTATTTTAAGTTCCATAGCGATTGAGGGCGAGTAATTGGCAAAATTAAAGAAAATTAAGTGGACTGCCGTGACACAACCCCTTTGAGGCAATTAAGCTATACCCTTATGAGTGAGCTGTAATAGCGGAGCGCCACGCGCGCGCAAAGCGCGCTAGCCGGCATAGCCCATACCTGGTATGGGGCTATGGGGCTTCTTACCCTTGGTAATGTATACATCCAAGAAATTTTGGTAATCATGTGACCGTACGCCCGAACGTCCACACCAGAGGCATACCAATGTAAAATAACTCAATTAACAGGTACTGGAAATCCAAATGCAACTCGAGGTTACTTTTGGCGGGAAATCGCATAGCCATCCGCGTCTTTTGAAGCAAAGACAACTAAAGAGTCAATAAACACGAAAACCGAAAGCGGAAATTGTTTCTGTATCCGTGTTTTGTTAAGTATTAAGCGTAGCTTAATTTTTATGTCCACAGATCTGGAATGTAGAGAAAAGAAAGACAGAGAAAAAGAGAACGTAGGCGATAGGCCAGGGAATCTCCGTTAAAGAGAAAAAGAGCGACAGATATCTAGAGCGAGAGATAAAAAAACAAAGGAGACATTTTTATTGGAAGAACAACATGAAAATTTTGTAGCGGCGGTGACAAAATGAGAAATGCTAGCGGCCACCATTAAGGTGGCTAAATCTATATATTAGAGAAAAGGCCGCCGACTACGATGACTCGATTGGACTAAATTTTTTTTTCGCGTATGCTCGAAACATAGACACCTCTTAAAGCTTCATTTCACCGGTTTTTTTTTACCAGAAAAGTCAATACGGTCAATTTTATTGAAGATGGTAAAACCCTTTCCAGATCGCAAAGTGATAAAGGTTCTAACACTTGATAACTTTGTTTCCGCCACTACGACATTCTCGCTAAAGCCAGTAGTAGATTGACGACAGCTATCGCGTTTTTCCGCCAAAGAGACGCTGGTACACGCGCGTGCACTTCTTAGTACTAAGAAAATCTCTTCCTCGTGGTCATCTTGGTCTTCAAGTCTAAATTTTTCTATTTTCTCTTAGAAACGAACGAAAATTTGACATAAATGTTTATCTCAGTATGTCCCAAATTCTGCTATCCAAGTTCGTTGTTGTTTTAGTTTTGGAGCAGGACATGACGGGGATAACAACTGTAAAGATGGAATAAACATCATGTCAACTTATCTTACGGGCGGTAAAGGAGCACTTAAATGGTCCAAGTGCACATCACAGTTGTTACAAGACTTTTTAAGGTAAGTCCTTATTAAGCTAGTTTTCTTCCGGACCTGTTAAGGACAGGTTATCGTTAGCAACTTTCATGGCTGTTACCTTGGTGGGGAGTAACTCACTGCTTGACAAATCCTGCCCCAGGATCCAAGCGCTTACCTTCTTGAGCAAAACGGCAGCATGACCGAAATATTAACTTTAGAGCACTGGTATTGTAAGCTGGAGGGCCCTAGCCTGTTTCAGGCGTTCAGATAGTAGAACGAGGGACAAAATTCACCGTTTTCCCGGGGTACTATTTAACTCTCTCCTCACCATCTGGCCACTGCGCTCTAAATCGAAACAGGCTGTGAGAAAATCTAGTTTGTCTTCGGCCAGTTACATTGTGCTCTTCTCACATACCTTTTAAGTACAATACTTGAATGGATCAATTGTTAGGTGCATCTTTTTAGATACTTTGAAATACAGGTTGAAATACCAATATCACAGTTTTCGTTGCCCTTTTCCATTCTTTAATATGTTCCAAAAAAATATCAGTTTTCCTGCTTGTTTTGTGCGAGAAATGGTTGCTACATAATAATGTTCTTTTTGGCACAGGGGACCAGGTTCCAAGTGTCTTGATGATCCTCCCAGCTTGTCGGTTCCTACGTTAGGAAACAAGAGCCTGGCTGGAAAATTGCCTGGTTTTCTCTTCAATGCGGACACCCAGTGTAAATTTATATATGGCGATAAGTATAGACAGTGTCCTGACAGTCAGGTGAGCTGGATTGAACAGACCATGCTATTCAACTAGTTAAATTAAATATCCTCAAGCGGCGAACGCGAATCAGAAATCTGTTATCTGGATACCTGGAATAGGAGTCTTCATCACCCTCTGAGACCTCCCCTTTCCCTTCGAGGGGCAGTCAGTTGGGTCGAGAAAAAAGGTGCCCTCTTCCAGTTACCCAACAAACTGCCCCTGGGTCTCTGAGGATGGGTCTTCATGAGTTCTCTTGGAAGATAGGTCTGACCATTATATTGTACACCATCCCTTCTTTCATACTGTAACATCTAAATTCACTCATAGTTCTTTGTAAAACCCCTGCCTTTCGTGGAAAAATTGGCAATTATATCAAGCCCCTTTATAGGTTTACTTTTCAATCAGCCTTGCATTTCCCATTTGTCCAGAAAGACTCCTATATACCTTACTAATGAGAGTACGCCTCGGGACGGTATAGGTCGAATATCAGTCATATGCATTGTACGAGAAAAGACCGCACGGAGCTTCCTTTAAACTACAGCTATTGACCACAGTTTATAGAGTAAGCCATCATGACAACAAATTCTGTAAAGCAACTTCAGCCACGTTTGTAAAAGTTCATCTGAGTTGGTTTTGAAATCGGTCTTTTTCATCTCTTTCCACTTCCGTGTAAATAGCTTTAAACTCCAGCCGTAAATTGTATAATATGTTCCGAATATCAGCACCTTAGACCCTTGTAAAATAAGAACCGTGCTCGATTGTGTTGAAGACAGAAGTATTCAGATATTTCGATCAACGTTGTCGGATTTTCAGGCCTCAAGATCGCAAGGTCATTGCGATAAAATGATTTTAAAAACTCACAAACGGTTTTTTTTTTGTCTTTTTCTGACAGAAGAATCGTGCTTCTTGGCTGTCAGTGAGTTGGGAATTTTTCAATGAAATTTCTCATTTTGCTTCACCGTCTCATCGCCTAGGTTTTCCAATAGAGTTAATTGAAATACTGAGCTGTATTATTTTGATATTAATGGCAACGTTTCTGTGTTGAACAGTACCAGACATGTGCCTATTTGTACTGTGCGAGAGCTTCCAGCGTTTGTAAGACTATAAATGCCCCACCTGCTGATGGAACAAGCTGCGGACCACGTAATGTATGTCACCTTTAAAGTCTGGTAGTTATAAAACGTAATTTTTGTGGATACTACAATTAGCCTCCTATGCAGACGTTTTTGTTTGTTTGTTTTTTTTTTGGCTCTTCAAGCAATCTTCTCCTTCTCCAAGGCGGCGAATAGGCTGATTTAGCAACAGAACGGGAACGTCAGTTGACGACGGCGCGTGCAAATCAAACAACTTGCTTGACCAATGGCAGAGCGGCAAATTGGGCACCGGAAGTCGAGTTTAGTCCTTTCCGTACGCCTTCCCGTTGTGTTGCTAACGCGGGACGGGGCCCGGTGAAAGTCTACGTGGGATCGAGGCTATATCAGCATAAGCTGGACGCTGTCTTAAGCCCTGTCTAGTTTTAAACATATCCATACTGTAATTCTTCCATCATGTTTTAAAGTTTAAACCAACTTCAAGTAAGTTGCTTTCACGCGATCTTTTTTCTTTTTCAGAAGTTCAGATAAGAACATGTATGAAGACAAAAAGTTTTCAGTCTTACAATAAGAACCGGGACAAGGAGTTGCACCACATTTTTGCCTTAAGAGTAGTCGACCATGATATGCGTTTCACATGAAGTAACTGGAATAATCATTCCTACGGCTATATGAAAGAATCAACTTTAGTTTAAAAATCCTTTCTTAACCCTATGTAACCAGCCTTATCTGTGATGTGTAAATCTGGATTTTTAATCAATCTTAACCAAACAGTGGTGCATTAAAGGCAAGTGTGTTGACAACGGATTACCCAGAATTAACGGAGGGTGGAGTGAGTGGTCCGATTACAGTCCTTGTAGCCGAACTTGTGGGGGAGGTGTGCAATACCGTGAGAGGACTTGTACCAACCCACCGTAAGTCAATTACGATCTTGATTACGATCCAACAATTCATAAATAAGAGGCCCTTTAGGCTCCAGTCTCATAAGTAGCGGCGCTGCTAACGTTTGCGGGCGTCTTGTCCGTTCAAGCCTTTTCTTGTAACTCCACACCTTAAGGGTTAAGTCTGACGTAAGGTTTACGTTAGGTTTAAACGTTAGGTAGGTTTGTGCATTCGGCCCCAGGCCTTTCAGGGTCTATTGTAGTTCAATACTGATTGGACGCAAAGAACGGCAGCTGTTGTCGTTTTGGCTGTTTTAATAAGTTGTTGTTTTTAACTACAAACCCTCGTCTAGAATAAAATAAGCCGACACTTCACAACTTCCTTTCCATGAACTCCAGTTTACATGAGTTAACTAAATAAATGTTCCATAAACCGAATAATAGCCCGTGTATGAATACAAATACAAAAAAAAGGTGCAGCAAAGAAATAAACTGAATAAATAAACTAAAAGAAACCAATAAATATGGTCAGCTAAACATGGTTATAATTAAATTTCAGTAATTTTTTTAAAAAAATAAAATTTAAAAATATATTACACTTACTTTTTCATTTTTCAGACCCACAAATGGCGGAAAGGAATGTTCCGGAGAATCTAAGGCGAAATGGAAAATATGCAATTCACAGGTGAGAAGCGGAAGAATATATAGAGCTTCGATGAAGAGAGTTGGGTTTACTCGCTCAAGTTCTTCCAGGGGCTCATCCTCGCATTTTTACTGCATACTCCCATCCCGTCACATTTGAGCAAAAAAACAGTTCAAACTTAATTACAGATTAACCTGTTAAACTTTATATCGAAAAAAATACTGTGAGATAATGATAATACTTTTTCAAAGAATAAAATAAATTCCCTTTGAGCACAATTCAAACAGATTTCTTATCACCACTAAAAGCTTTTGCCATATGATACTATTAATGTTCATAACCGGCTACAATTATGAAGAAAGAAGAAAACTTTGAAATGAAGGAAGCACACCCTACTAAACTCAGCGGAATTGCCAGCAACATACTAATACGCAGAGCTATATCACCCTGGCAGATCCCTGATCTATACGCATGTCAAGAAATGTTTTACAGTTACCAGCCAACAGTTAGCACATGTGTTCTTTGTGAGCTGGCGCTTATGATTAAAGAAGAAGTGCTTTACACTATCGCTAACTGGCTCCTAAATACGATTTTAAGTTCAACTCTCCAGGTGCCAGACTAAGCGCTATGCCGTATTGATGAGCTCTGGTGACAATGATAATAATATTATTGTTATTGCTTTTTGGTTTCCACTGCTAGAGTGATGTGGCCAGTATGAGGCGGTTGACTCCATGTATAAGGAACTTCATACCTTAGGATTTGGTAGTGTGTCGATCCTTCCCTGCTGTTTAAGTCTTGCCTCGGTCACTTCATTTGATCTTTTTAAGGCAGTCACACTTCTTGCCAGTCTGAACAGAGATCGTTTTAGAAATACTTGATTTTAAACCCACTGTCTAGCCACTCGTACTGTTCACATCGTAGACTTCTACTGCATGAATTTTTCTAAACAATGGATACTCCGAAACGTTTTGTTTATTCATGTCATCATTATTTGTGTTGGTAACAAATAATTTGGAATGACTGTGATTTTAGAATGAATGTCCACTGCCGTCCTTCCGAGATGTACAGTGCAAGAAAATAGACCCTAATTATCCACGAGCACTCTACTATGAAAGTAAGTCTCTGTTTTATGTATCACTATCGGAAGTCGTTTTAAATTTATCTAGTGAAATAGCGTTCTGATTCAACTTTTCCCGATCATAAGCGCACTTAAACAAGGGATTCACAACTTTTTTTAACAAATAGTCAAGGTCAGCTTCTTTAAGAGACCTTTTTAGCTTTTATATTTTGTTTTCCAATTCAAACCACGTGCTGTTCTCAAAAGATTTTACCCTTTGTCTTTTCATAAATTATGCAGGTACATGCACGTGCAGGACGACATTTTGAAAAAAAGAGTTCTCTGGGGCACCGTCACGTGGTCTAAAATGGGACAACAAAACATACATGCTAAAAAGGTCTATTCTCATCATTGTGCGAAAAAAATTGTTCCTTACAGATGCTTGTTACCTCGCCTGCAGCAATGGATGGGAAGTCAACTATTATGGTTGGCAAACAACCGACGGCGATCGCTGCTATAATCGTGCTGATAATTTCGACATCTGCATTGAAGGGAAATGTCGGGTAAGACACTGAAGCTTTCTTTCTGTGGTTTGATCTTCTTTGACCCCATTTAGGGTGTTTCGGGGCTCACTTTTTTAAGATCACCAGCTTAGTCAATTTTCCTTAAAGTTATAGACTCTCTTGGTATAGTTATTAGGGGGCACTCTATTTAATAGGGGGCAGGGTCCTTGCTGACACCGCCGCCTTCGTACTCCGTTAAACCCCCTATAATATTCATTTCAAGGTCGTGGGCTGCGATCATGTTTTGGAATCTGGAAAAAGAAAAGATCGCTGTGGAATTTGCGATGGAAAAGGAGAATCGTGTATACTTGAAAAGTCCTCTTACACTAGAGAATACTGGAGATATGGTAAGCCATTATCTAGTAACATGGTGGGTGGACACTACTGAGGTCCCGTCCACGCGTATCCGGATATTTTTTAACCCGCAACTCTGCAACTTTTTTGCTGATACGGCTCAAGTCCACAAGTATCCGGTGAATCTGGCATACGAATCGGCAACTTTTTGAAAGTGGATTTTTTGAATACGCTATGAATCCGGAATTGTCTAGGCGCTAAATCCGGATATTTTTTATCCGGTGACAAAGCAAGATCGAGCCCAGTTCTTTACCGTTAATAATCTATTCAAAATGGCAACCTCGACGCATGCTCTGAGGCCAATATTCCCAGAGAAGTCCTGGGTACGAGAGTGAATCCAGATACGTGTTGGATACGTGTGGACGGGCAAATTCGATTCGAATACGGATACTTGTGGACGTGGAAATGTTTGAATCCAGAGAGAAAAAGCTGTGGATTCAAACATATCCGGATACGTGTGGAGGGAGCCTGAGAAATATCACATGTAACATTTCAATAAATCCGTCACCGGTTACTGTTAAGTATCAGCGGATTTCTACGAAAACGTGAAGTGATTTAACTTCCTCTCGTTCATGGTATGCTTTAGCGAATAACCTTAGCAACTTGTCGCTAATAATCCGTGTTTGTGATCGAGTTTAGAATGCAAAGCGGGGGTGAAAATAGGTAGAAGATTTATGTTCAAGCGTGGAAAAAAAAACAGCAAGTAAAAAATTAGTGTTTTGGGTATGCACATATAAGAACGGACGCCGGTTGCTGAGGAAAGTTGTGCCAAATGACCCTATTCAGCCGGACGTATACATAAGCCTAACACATCTTCTGAGCTCTTCTAGATCACTAAACACCATAATGAGGATAAATACAAAAGCTCAGTTTCCATGTAAAAGATATATTATCACAGTTTTAGCTTTCAAAAAAGAAGCCGAACAATTCAGGGTTAATTTACCTAATTTGATTATTTATAGGATTTGATAAGCCAGGGACAATTGTGGTACTTCCTGTTGGAGCAGCAAACGTCAGGTTTAAACAGAAGCAGAAATCCTACAATGTGTTGGGTATGTTCACCCAGTTAATCGTATACTTGTAAATAGCTAGTGTCACTTAAAACTTATTACAGTGCATTTTTCCACTACCTTTGTCCTTTGACGAAGTTTTTGATAGATTTTTGACAACGTTGACGGGCTTCATCATGATATCACAGAACCGAGCAAGCTCCGGGGTGTACTTACTGTGTTGGGAGGCCGATTCAGAGAAGTATAGATTGATATCTTTCAAATCAACGACTCGGCAAAACAAAACATCCAGGATTTTACTGAAACTCATTAAAGTTTGAAAAAAATTGGGGAAACATATTATGAAGACGACGTCAAAAACTTTATAGAGTGTTATCGGCAGTAGTATCTTCACTGTGATGGGTCATCACAGTCCGCTATGTTTTCCGTGTTATTATTGAGCTGTTGAGAGAAAACTCGGTAGGAAGAGTACGAAGTATCTAACTTTCTATCAAAGTCCAGCTCTCAGTTTTCACCTACAATAGAAGTGAAATCAAGATAACGGCTGAAACTCCAAAAAATCGCATGGACAAATGAGCGTCTTTGAGCACCTTAGAAGCGAGTTCTTGCCTGGTACAGTCATCTGGTAACTATGAGGTTGTTTCTTGCTGATATAGTCGAACCTCCCTAACGCGACAATCCAAAATGTATCCTGCGTAGCAGGTTCTGGTTATTTATTATGACTATTTTTTTCCTACAGGCCGCGCGAGCCGAACACACCTCTTCTTTTCTCCGCACGCGCGTCCTCGAGATTTTCTTCCATCGCCCTAAAAAAAACAGCGCCTACTACGCACGCTACCCATCATAAGAAGACTTAGCGGTCTCTGACAAGAAAAGAAACACAGGGAATCTTTTCTGAGGGGATGTCCGGATCGTCTTAGGGATAAACAAAATTAAGATATGTTTGTTGAGCTGTTGTTGGGCTCGCAATGGAAATGATCTTGGCTTGTCACTGCCACGCACTGTGGGCTGGTTCAGTGGTCGAACTTGTTAAACCAGCTAGTTAAGGCATCTGACCTATAAAACCAGGTTCAATTCTTGGATGAATCACTCACTTAAGGATTAGTGGTGTTACATAAGTGAAATTCATACTAACACATTGAAATCGTGAGGTAGTGCTACATCAACCTCATTTCCAGGGGCCCGTTTCTCGAAAGTCCCGATAATTAACGGGCCGGTAAGCTGTCTCCGTTTACATTAAAGACCGAGGTTTCAACAGTTTTGCATCTAACACGATAAAACTGTCAGTTAATGAAACAAAATGGAGTAGTTTTGCTATCCAGGACCCACGCTCTTATTCTTTATATTTCGATTTGAATATTTGATTTCGGGCATGTAAAGTTACCGGGACTTTCGAGAAACGGACCCCAGGGCCTTTCCCTTTATCCGCCTCTCCTGGCCATTGTCTAAGGGAAAAGCCCTCTGGACGAGGCTGGTGCTACATTTGTTTTGTTGTTGTTGTTGTGTTTTTTGTTATTTTTGTTTTTGTTTTTTATCTCATCCACAAGGTATCCAAGACAATTCCACTGGCGAATACATTATAACTCATCCAACCTGGAGTAAAGTAGTACATTACAATGGAACGCGAATTGCATACATACATGAGGATAACAAGTACGATGATAAAATAAAAATAGACGGGCCAACAACACTTCCCCTCCGAGTGGTGGTAAGTTATTTTTGAAGTAAGCCTTGAAAGTAGATAGTGGGACACTGTGTGTTAGTTCGCACACCAAATAGACCTGCAAGCATATCCGCGAGCGTCACGGAGAGTCACATGCTGTATCTATGCAAAGGGTTGATTATCAATAGCACGATAATTTGTGTCTTGACTGAATGGCAGGATAAGATGTGAAGACTCAGAAATTGTTAAAGACTACTTTAAAGAAAAAACGGGAACGTCCATAAAGTAAAACTAATCCAATAACAACTTAAGTGTGACTTACATCTTTTCACCGGGTGGGGAGCATTATGTGAAAGGGGTATGTGCGTGTATACTTGCTGCTTCATTTGGGAGAGTGAGGGTGGATTTCCATTGTCGCGTAATTTTTATGTACGTAGGCACGTAAATTGATTTGCACATGCGTAAATAAATATAGAGGCAATGAATGGAAGGTCGCGCATCCCCCTCCCTCCATCCAACTATTTACAAGTCACGCCCAGCTTACCTAACTCTGCGAAAAGGACAGACAGCTAGTAACAACATTCACTGTAACCGCACAGTTCATGCATGCATGTTTATCTTTTTACCTCGCTTTCAGTTTGTTTTCCTCTACGAGAGAAACGGAGGAGTAGACTTTCAGTATTATCGGCCTTTAATGTCAAACGAAACTCCACAAACTGTTCCCTCAGAGTGGAGGCCAGGGGAGTGGTCTCCATGCTCAATGACATGTGGACAAGGTAACGTTTCTGTTATACGCATATTCCTTTAGAGATGGGCGGTGTGCTGCTGTCCGTTGAAAAGCGCCCAAATGAGGTCTGAATCTCCATAGTTGCGCCGTCAAATCTTTGTTATATTTTATCCTTTGTCATGATAATTACAGCCAATCAAAGGGCTGGAAAGCCGTTACATATTTTTTGGTATCCCGAGAGTTGTATCCAACGGTGCATGTCTTTCCAAGGATGTTAGCTGATCGTAGGCCTCTATTACCAGCCGTTGTTCGGGGAAATGACCCTGAGATCTTCCCCTAAACAGTCTCAGTCTTCTCGGTGAGGACCGAAATAGCGGCAGAAAAACGAGGAGTGGTCAGTGCGTGGTCCCACGTTAGCATCACGTGATGAAAACACAGGACACCAGGATGCACTGACATGATATGGGTCATGCAGTTCATATCCACGTATTATCCACCCCCCGCAGCTCAGCTCAGTTGGATCTTACTACGTAATTCGTGCATATTCTATCAAAGACCATAACTAGCTTTCTTAAAGAATTTTAATGGATAATTAAAAATCAGCTTTTACTTAACATATCCACCCCATGAAAATCTTTACATTAGCGAACAATTCTTGCAAGGACCAGTTTGACAAACAGCAGCGAGGGAAAGCCGGATCCTGGTGTAGATCACGATCGGCAATATAGAATAACACTTAAAAATGAAGGGCAAATAAATTACCAATCCTTAGCAGTCCGATCAGCCTTGCCTTCAATTTTAAACCTTCAAATGTTAACAGATTTATTTGCGTCATGTTCTAGGCGTTTCAACGCGAGTCCTGAGCTGTGTTCGAAGTGATGATGGAACTCCCGCCTCGGTTGATTCCTGTCCAAAACTGGTTAAACCTGAAACACAGAAACCGTGTAACAACAACCAGAGCTGTTCTCCTGAGTGAGAATTTATTTTTATGTCATTGGTTTTCAACTTCTTATGACCTGTGCCACCTGGCGTCTGCAATATTAATTGTGCAAAGCATGTTTTCCTCGACGTGGCTGCTCGCTGGCGTAAAATAACCCACAGCATTTAGAATGCGGCTACAAAACGTACGAGGGACGATTTAACCTTGGCCAGCAGTTAAATTTAAAATGAATCCAGTTAAGAGAGTTAAAATACGCCGTTGAGTATCCCGAACATAGATGAAATATAATTGATGAAAGTTATTGCATCCAATATTTCAATTGGTACAGAACTAGCGATAAAAATTATTGCCCACAAACGTTGAAGGCAAAAAATTAAGGATGGACAAATGATACAGTTTAGTCATTGGGCGCAGGTGTTGCACTGGGTGTCCAGTTGTCTTGTCTGTACATATAAAGAATAGATACTGCCACTCATGAGAAATGCATAATAAAATAGCACAGGTTTAACTTGAATGAGCTTCTTCAAATATTTTTTCTGTTCAAACAGTGTCAATTGTATGAAAAATGAAGAACAAAGAGAACTTTTAATGAGTTTAGCTGTAAAGATGAATCTGGATTCTCTAGAGTCACATGAATAGCTTTTTATTCATGTGTGATGGTATACATCTATCCTGCGCTGTTAGGGAAACATTTCCGGTCTTATCCGTGTAAAAAGAAAGAATCTTGCTTGGTAGAGATGCCCAATTTGACAACGATTAAGTTGTGGTATTGAAAAGGGAAGTGTGGTTACATTCAATGTCGTTAATATACCAGTCAATTCCAAAACCGTCCATCCCCATATTCGGGGCATTTGACTGGCGTTTTGCTCCGTACAGTGCGGAGTTTGACCCAAAATGACGCCCGCCCAGTCGTGTATTTAACTTTCGTGTCAAAACGCTTGTCAGTGTCGCAAGCAAAAGGATTTCGTAATTCTTTCCCCATTCAACATGTGCACGGCGCGTTAACGGGTCATTGCTCCTATTTACTGTTTTGTTGGAGCATTTGTGAGCCTTTGAAAAGCCCGTTAAATGTGGACTTTCTGGAATGAACAATTCTTTTGAAGTGAACAAACCTCCGTAAGACAGACTTTTCATATTTCGGTTGTGTTTAATAGGATATTTACATTCGATTAAACGGTTTGAGGCATGGGAACATTTTTGAATAGTCACTGGTGGGTGGGGGATTTGACGCTCTTTGAAGCGCTAGCCGGTGGGGCATTTGACCATCTAAATTGCCAACATACCGGGGAATTTGACCAAAATTTTTCAAAAAAGTCAAACGTCCCGTTCTTTGCTCGGGGGCGTATGGACGTTTTTGGAATTCACTGGTATACTTTACGAGGACCAAGTATCACAACACAGAATATCACCGAACTGGTGCTTTTGCCTGCCGTTTAAATATGTTATTCGTTCAACAGATGGCATCTTACAGACTGGAGCGAATGCAGCAGAACGTGTGGAAATGGTAGCCATTTCAGACTTCTTTACTGTCGAAGACAAATCAATGAATTACGTTTCGAGAAAGTTGATGATTCGTTATGCCAAATGAGTGCTAAACCCAACGAGACCCTTCGGCAACGATGCAATGAAATATGGTGTCCAGCTGAATGGAGGCCTTTGCCGTGGAATGAGGTAACGTGTGGATTTTATTTGAACATTAAGTACATTGATACACCCTTTTTCAATTTAAATTCATACAAGTACACTTAGTTCTTTATGGTACCTGGTCAAGACGACCGAAAGCCATCAAGCCTGACGTAATGTTGCCCGACTTTAAGAGTTGCCGGTATTTCACCCAGTTTTATGTTCAGGCACGCTGCCATGTGGCGTAAAAGGTATGTTTTTGTTGATCAGAAAACCACCTTGTTTGATCACTTAGGAGAGATAGCCTTAATGGAATATTGAATGATGCGTAATGTTGCTTGTTTATGGTAGTGTTCTTCGACGTGCAGTGGTGGAGTGATGACGAGGAAGCTACAGTGCATCCAAAAGAACGAACTTGGAAACTATGTGGTTGTCGCAAAAGAAGTTTGCCGATATGCAATGAAGCCTGGAACTGTGATGGGCTGTAACGACGACATACCCTGTGATCGTATGTGCAATTATATCGTTCTATGGATAACCGGTCAAGTCACCTATAAAGTCATGGCGCTAGAAACCAGAGTTATGTCGCCCAATACGTATAGTCAAGTCACCCGAAATATTATCAGGTGTAATGGAATAAATGCGCAGAAAATAAAGTTTCTTGTAGTATATCATGTTCCTTAAGCTATCATGAGACCTAACAAGTGGGATAAATGTGTCATCAGAGGCGCGACTGAGCATGATCACATTTTGCGCGAGATAACTCAACATTTCGGGCGACGTAACTTCGGGTGAGATGACTATCGGGCGACCTGAGGGAAACTGTTCTATCATTGAGCAGTATGTTGCGTTCTTTTAAAATTTCTAGACAAGAATAACGATGCAGAATTTTGCAACTCAGTAAACACATAAATCAGAAAAAAGCAAAAGGTTCTTGTAAAAGCCAATAAAGATTTCTTTTTACCCTAGTTTTTCGTTCAGACTTTCCTTTTTGCCTTGCCTTCTCTTTGGAGAAAACTCATAAGGGACGCAAGGAAAGATTCTCTCTTCAAGAGTTAACGATCGTAATTTCTTTTGTTCATGTTGATGTAGCTAGGCCATGGAAAGTATAACTCTTGTCCAACAGTTCGGTTCAACAGGTTTTAGGATATGTATTGACTATCAAAGACTAGATCCTGGCTTGATCTCATGGGCTTAACTTAATGAAATTAAACTAATGGCTGCGATCAGTTGTTTCGCGGATTTCACGAAGTAGTTTATTGTTACCATTTTCGGTTCATTGATTCAAAGTGCACTTTTTTGTCATGATATTATTGACGTTATAGACTGGACTATTAATTCAAAAAGTATTCTCTGACAACTCAATAAAATTTCATCTCCAAAAATACAGTCAAAAACATCGCTCACTACACTACTTGTGCTTGAAGATGCTGTCACTGGCTGCTTTGCAATATATTTTGTTAATAATACCAGTTATGCGTCCTTATTAGCTATGAAACTTGAGAAATTACTTGTGAATCACAAAATCACAGTGTTTGTGAAAGGAATATATCTACCAAACATTATATCAAAAGTAACAAACAACAAAAATGAGCTTTGAAAAAGTGTTAGCCTAACAAGTCTTCAAAAATCTCAACTTGCAATCCGCTTCAGTCTTCTTCAAATTTGTCCATCCGTGTTTCCTTTTGTACGTATTTGCTGTGTTACTTAAACTTCCTTTTAACGTTTTGAGGGGTTATTTTTATGGTTCACTCAATTTTGTGACAGTTTTCACTGTTTGAAGTTTGACAAATTTCGTGACACGGCTCCTTTAACATCTGATTTTATGTGCGCATTGTTTTCTCTTAATCAAGCTCCCCCCGAAATCCAAGTGGCATGTTTTGTTGGTTCTGATCATTTCAAGGAGATACTCGGCGACTTTACTAACAAAATCAACTGGAACAACACAAATGAGGTCGCCAAAAAGTGCGCTAAGCTGGCTTACGCTAATGGTTACACACTCTTCGCGCTGGGCAAGAATGGACTGTGTCTATCTGGAGCTGACATGAAACAGAAATACTATACCTATGGTACCTATAGAGCGAAATGTAGAGATGGTATCGGAATTTCTTGGAACAGCATGTTCGTTTATTCTTTAGGTAAGCAGTGCATTCTTTGGTTTTAATTATTTTTTGCCACTAAAACGTGAAGAATTAGTACAGGTAATCACATGATTTCGAGTGCAATTAGGAATAAATAAGCACGAGTAAATTTTTTCAAAGACTAACAAAATTGCACGAGCCCACAGGGCGAGTACAATTTGTGGTCTTTGAAAAAATTTACGAGTGTTTATTTATTCCAAATTGCACGAGAAAAATAATGTGATTACTTATTAATAATACCCATGAAAAAATTGCGAGATAACTTTAAAATCGCTTTGATAAGGAGTCAACACGCGTAAACTACGTGAAAAAATAAATTATTCAAATGCTGCAAATATCATCACACGTGCAGTCAAAACAACATTTTACTCGATGTTTTTAAAGTTTGCAAGCTGCAGAAACGGGCTTAACAGTTCATGGAATTGTTCAATGTGTTTGAATGAAAGATTCTGGGTTATTACCTCGAGTTTTCCGCTCCTCCAGAGAATTTCTTCTTCCCCCTCTGATACTTGCCGAACTTTGTTTGGGCGCTTACCATGGCCAGCCAAGGGAAGCTGTTTCGCTTTGTCCTCCAACACCTCTTTGGACGAACTAAATTCTCCGTCACGTACAATGGACAGGGTGCAGCCTATGTTCCTTAAGTGTCTATCAAGCGATGCCATCATTACTTTAAGGCTTTCTGGTTCATAATCTTCACCTTCCTTATTGTTTGTCTTCGGCGTAGAAATGCTCGAGCAAAGTGTTAAGCTCAGCCGGCTCATAATTTTCTATTTTATCAGTACAATGTAACTGCATTTGTATTTGCTCTAGTTACATCGCTTTACATCACAGAAAATGATTTTAGTTTTTTCAGTCATGTGCCAGGGGCGTAGCGTGAGATTTTGAATGTGTACGCACGGGAAGAAAAGTAAGAGCGCCGAACGCGCTCCAAACTAGGGGGCTCTAGGGTTATGCTCCACCAGAAATTTCTGAATTTACGGTCTCCGGAATGTCATTTCCTGCACTTTCCACCAGACATTTTCAATAAATATAGACGAGGGAAAGTGCATAAGCTTACCCACCTGTAGTGTTATCGGTATTGCTGGTTTGCACGTGACGTCAAAGTGGCCATGTTGGTGGTCAAGAACAAAAGTATTTCTCTCCTCTGGGAACTAAACTCTATTTTCACGTAAATTATTCGAGGAAATGTTCTTTTGTTTTGACCCCCAACATGGCCGCCTTGTCACGTGGTTGCAAACCAAGAATTAAAGGTATGGTGTTCACGGGGAAAGGGTAAAACAGTGACGCCATAAAGTACTGGTTACAAGCAAAGACGCTGATATAATGCGAAAAATTTAACCGTCATCCCGATTTAATGATGAAAATGCTTTCAAGATATAATGCAAAAATTTTTTCCAGATTTCAGCTGTGCATGTACGCACGGACGTATGTGCGTTTATGAACGCTACGCTCCTGTGTGCGTATGTGTAATGAGTGTTGCAGCTCCAAGCTAAAGCATAATGTGACACAAACAATAGTGCAATCAAATAAGAAAGACAGAACCGCACTCTAAACCAATCAACGTATGACTAGGATCAAGAATTGGGATTGGACCTGACTGGTCTACTCATCCTCGTCAACTTCTAACTACGTCAATCTTAGTGGTTTTCATTAGATCGTCGAAGTGAAAAGCGAATTAAAAACTCTGCTTTCCAAAATAAACACCGTGGGTTTGATTTCGCTCCGTCTCCTCCTAATTCACATATGGAAACAAACGAACGAATCTCAGTGGTAACATTTTTTTTTTCACAGAACCTATGCCAAATCCTGAGCCAGTTGGTTGTTTTTGGGATTATTTCGATCGAGCTCTTCCCGATCATTACACAAACTTCCGAGATCAGATCATGTGGAAGAACATGAACTTGACTGTTAACCAGTGTGCTCGAGTGGCCCAGGACAAAGGCTATGAATATTTCGCTGTTCAGTACTACGGCGAGTGTTACGGTGGAAAGAACGCCGAAAACACGTACAACAAATATGGGAAAAGTACCTATTGCTGGGAGTTTGACAAACAAAACGGTTTTGGGGTCGGAAGAGGCCTGGCAAACTTCGTTTATCGGATAAATCAGGTTAGTAGCAGGGGCACTGAACGAACGGTAAATTTTGAGGAAAAGGCCAAAAAACAACAACAAAGCATGAAAAAACCTTTCTGAAGCTATTTTAAGCATTTTAGATGCTAGGGAAAAATTTAACCAATGAGAGCGCGCGCCGTTGAGAAAAAAATTCCAGCTATAAAACAATCAAGAATATTCGGTTAGCTGGTATACATGCAGTGTCATGAGCACTTCCTTGGCAAATGGAATAGAAACGACATGAGCCGAAATTGGGAAAATGATAGTTCTTGTCTTAAATGATCTCTTATACATTAACAAGTTTTCCTCCGGATATTCTTGTTTTTTTCTCTTCTTAAAAAAACAACTTGAAAACGCATTTTTTTCTCATTCTTTCAGGGCACGAAGACCTCAGCTTAAAGGAATCCGGCCATTGAACTAATTTATAACTGATACAAACAAGTATTATTTCATGATTTGTTATTAGCTTATACATGCAACTTCGTATGAGGTTTTAGGAGGGCTTCAGTATAAACTAGCGGGATTGTATTCGGGGGCCGGCTTCATATTGCTTTCGTTCAGTGTAGGTAATTTTATCTTGACCTTGTATTTGTTTAATTGCTGTTTTTCAGTACCGCTTCATTTCTGTTGACTTTGTTAAGTTTTACTTCGCTTCGATTCGCCTTGTTCCTTTTGGTTTCAGAAAAGATATAAATAAAGTTTTTTGTGTGGAAATTTAAAGAGCGTAAAGACCGTGAAGGCTCCGACTACACATACCGTTTCCTAGGATGAGGGAGCATAGGGCTCGCGAACGACAAGAGATTAGGGAGAATACTGGGCAAAAAAATTAAGCAGTGTTGTCTCCCTGTCTCTCTAACCTGTACACAGACATTTTCTTATTTTCCTTTTCGATCGTTGTTTTATTAGCCTCACCTCTTGCGCTAGCGATCAATAAATCCCCGCGGTTTTTATTTTATCTATCACGCGCGCTCGACGGACGGAGGACTATAGAGGGTCTGTGAACAGGCTACCCTGCCTCTGGGAACTAGATTATTTCGATTCAGACAGGATCGATTATGGCCCCTGATTTATAGATCAGACTTTTGAAAGTCCTTCGGACCAAGGCTAACCACACCAACCGTCACCCTCATGTCGTCCCCTCCCCTCCCACCCCCCGCCCCCGACACCATCAGCTCGACAGAAGTTGCTGAGAACGCTATAGCGTGGTTACCAAGCATACAAGATGGGGTTATTCTTTCATGTTACGCTTACGCCAAATAGACCTAGTGTTTCATATAACAGTAATAGGATGTCCATTCTCCTGTATACCCATGTATACCCTGTATACCCTGTATACCCTGTATACCTATGTATACCCTGTATACCCTGTATACCCATGTATACCCTGTATACCCTGTATACCCATGTATACCCTGTATACCCTGTATACCCATGTATACCTTGTATACCTTGTATACCCTGTATACCCATGTATACCCATGTACTCCCAGTATACCCTGTATACCCTGTATACCCTGTATACCCTGTATACCTATGTATACCCTGTATACCCTATATACCCATGTATACCCTGTATACCCTGTATACCCCGTATACCCTGTATACCCATGTATACCCTGTATACCCATGTATACCTTGTATACCTTGTATACCCTGTATACCCTGTATACCCATGTATACCTTGTATACCTTGTATACCCTGTATACCTATGTATACCCTGTATACCCTGTATACTCTGTATACCCTGTATACCCATGTATACCCTGTATACGTATGTATACCCTGTATACCCTGTATACCCATGTATACCCTGTATACCCTGTATACCCATGTATACCCTGTATACCCTGTATACCCATGTATACCCTGTATACCCTGTATATCCTGTATACCCATGTATACCTTGTATACCCTGTATACCCATGTATACCCATGTACTCCCAGTATACCCTGTATACCCTGTATACCCTGTATACCCTGTATACCTATGTATACCCTGTATACCCTGTATACCAATGTATACCCTGTATACCCTGTATACCCCGTATACCCTGTATACCCATGTATACCCTGTATACCCATGTATACCTTGTATACCTTGTATACCCTGTATACCCTGTATACCCTGTATACCCATGTATACCTTGTATACCTTGTATACCCTGTATACCTATGTATACCCTGTATACCCTGTATATTCTGTATACCCTGTATACCCTGTATACCCATGTATACCCTGTATACTTATGTATACCCTGTATACCCTGTATACCTATGTATACCCTGTATACCCTGTATACCCATGTATACCCTGAATACCTATGTATACCCTGTATACCCTGTATACCTATGTATACCCTGTATACCTATGTATACCCTGTATACCCTGTATACCTATGTATACCCTGTATACCCTGTATACCTATGTATACCCTGTATACCCTGTATACCATGTATACCCATGTATACCCTGTATACCTATGTATACCCTGTATACCCTGTATACCCATGTATACCCTGTATACCTATGTATACCCTGTATACCCTGTATACCTATGTATACCCTGTATACCCTGTATACCCTGTATACCCATGTATACCCTGTATACCCATACATACCCTTGTATACCCTGTATACCCTGTATACCCTGTATACCCATGTATACCCTGTATACCCTGTATACCTATGTATACCCTGTATACCCTGTATACCCATGTATACCCTGTATACCCATGTATACCCTGTATACCTATGTATACCCTGTATACCCTGTATACCTATGTATACCCTGTATACCTTGTATACCCTGTATACCCATGTATACCCTGTATACCCATGTATACCCTGTATACCTATGTATACCCTTTATACCCTGTATACCTATGTATACCCTGTATACCCTGTATACCTATGTATACCCTGTATACCTATGTATACCCTGTATACCCTGTATACCCTGTATACCCATGTATACCCTGTATACCTATGTATACCCTGTATACCCATGTATACCCTGTATACCCTGTATACCCTGTATACCCCGTATACTTATGTATACCCTGTATACCCTGTATACCCATGTATACCCTGTATACCTATGTATACCCTGTATTGTCTGTATACCCATGTATACCCTGTATACCCATGTATACCCTGTATACCCTGTATACCCATGTGCTCCATGTATACCCTGTATACCCTGTATACCCTGTATACTCATGTATACCCTGTATACCCTGTATACCTTGTATACCCTGCATTCCTTGTATACCCATGTATACTTATGTACTCCCTGTATATCCATGTATACACTGTATACCCTGTGTGCCCGGTATAGCCTGTCTACCCTTTAGTAAAAAAATCATGTTTGATATACAAAATAAATCTTTTATGTAAACAATTTAATATTGAAAATAAATCAGTTACTTTAAAAAAAACCCTTCTGCTTTCCTACAGTTTGTCAGTACATTTTAAAAACCACCAAGTCAATCTGATAAGTGCAAACAAAAAAACTATACTTCTACTCCACCTATAGAAACGAAAAAAAGTACTCTGAATTCATTTAGCATATCAGGAAGCCTGAACATAAACGCATCGCCTTCAAATTTAAGATAGGAAATCACAAATCAATCTTCCGTCAATAGCAACTCGATTTCCATGGAGTTTCTTTATATGAAATGTCATCATGTAAGCTACATATTTAAGGGATGATAAATTTGGCATTTGAATTGAACGAGTATGCGAATGCTGACCTGATGAAACGCAGTGACACTCAATAAGCCCGCGCGAGATTTTGGTTGGACGGGAGGAGGCGGACATACCCAGGCTACAAATCAATCAACTGTCATAAATTCATTCACGTAAGATTTTCCCCATAGCATCACACCGTGGATAGGCCAGGACGATCAAGTAAGAAAGACGGAACACAAATCAAACATGCACATCTCAATGTTAATAATTTCTACTTACATTCTTGTGCTATTTGTGACGTTTGTGACTGGATTTGAGGTGACAGAAAAGCAAAGAGAGATATTGATGAAAGCAACAGTGGAATATGAAAACGATATATCAATGAATGAAGAAATGGTGGCCTTTCCTTCTGTCGTCACACCATCACCACCGCCGATTACAGGACCCGATTGGAGACAAGACGCAGATCCTTACTTTCTACTTCCCTATATCCTTTTTGATCCTCTTGGACAACGTCCGGCTTTTCGCGCCAAAAAAAGAAAATTGTATTGTCATTTGTGCGCTGAAGATGGAAGATGTTCTTTGCTATCAAGGGGAAGCGTCAATGAATGGAATAATGCAAGAAAAGACAGATCAAATCCCCGAATGTTGTTCGACGTTGAAAGTCCAGTGTTGCTTGTTAGCAAAGTATATAAATGTGAGCATGGTCATGATACACCCGCAAGCTATTTCCACGACACCTCAGAGGATTATACGTGCGTGCCATTTGTTCTCACACACCGATCTGGTATGACTATGCGGTTGGCAGATGAAATTGAAGATTTATTAGATAGAGGATTGGCAATATCGGCTGTTGAAGAGCTCATAAAAGAAAGGTACAAAAGAACATTAAGAAACAGGTTGCTCCGATTTCTAAATGACGCACACCAAGCGAAAGAATTGGGGTTCACACAGTCAGCTGAGGAGTTAAATTTTGACGTTCCTGGGAACCTTTTTCCCTGCCCAGGTGACAACTTGATAAGAAGCGTTTACGTTGCATCTTTTAATGAGAAAAAACACCTTTTTACAGAGGCAATGAATTCGTTAAATGCTAAATGGATTAGCTGTGACCACACCTTCAAGGCAGCTGCAAATATCGGCTTCGAAAGAAAAGAAGACAGCGCCTGGATTACGCAGTACACATCACTCTTTTGCATAATAAATGAGAAAGGACAAGTAATAAGGTGGTCGTTCGCTATGTCAGAGAGTTTTGATGAGGTAAAACCTCTTTTTGAAGCTCTCTCGTTAGACTTCAAAAATCGAGGGGTAAAACTGTCAGGAATATACATAGACAATTGCTGCAAGTGGCGCCACCTGCTCACGTTATATTTCCCAAACGTACCCGTCAAGTTGGATTTGTTTCACGCCATACAAAGAATTACAAAAAGGTGTCAAAACGTTCTCATATCTTTGCAGAGGTTTGCAAAGATTACTCACTGGTCTTCAGGGATCAGAGAGATCAAGCAATCGAAAGAAAAACTTCCAACCCGGCTCCTGAAGAGATTTTGCGCAACCTAAACAACTTTATCACAAAATGGATTTCGTATAAGAATTCAAGTGGCGCTCGTGTTATCAGCAAAAGCGTTGAAAAGAACTAAAAAATATAGAATGTCACGTTAGAAAAGGATGCTTGTCACATATCCCCCAGGTTGTGGGACAACACGAAACGAACGGCTTCACAGAGAACTGAAGAAAACAACAGTAACAAACCGAATTGGAGTAGATCTTGCAAGAACTCGCGTTGAAAGGACCCTTTTAACTCAAACAGGAAACGCGATGCAAACTTACCATCTATAGGTGACATGCTCATAAACAGTAGAAAGAAGATTCTGTTAACAGGAGTACCGCAATCGAGCAGAGCCCTTGACGAAACCAATAACAAAGTTCACGAAATAAATTTCCATGTGATGAAAAATGCTACAGAGGATAAAAAAATAAATTTGAAAACAACATCTATAGAGAATATTTCTCACATACAAACCCGTCTTACATCATTAATCGATAGCAATGACGAGAGTTCTACGTGTAGTGATGGTGAAAACGTGGAGAACAGTTTAAAGGCGGATGTCGAAAACTTTGTCATTCTTAGAAACGCTTTACAGTGGTGGAAAATGAGCAAGATCGTTGAGGAAAAAACGGGGCCAAAACTATTCAATTTCAAGAAGATAGTGACTTATGTTAGACCGTTAAAAACAAAGGCATTAATGGAAAATGAAACAGTAGCTGGAGACCCAACAAAAAGTGACAGAAAAAGGCTTACTGAACTAGCCTCCCTCGACTTAGGGATTTGACATTGTTGAGGTAACGGGTGACGGCAATTGCCTTTTTACGGCAGTCGCAATGCAATTGCAACAAATGATGAGCTTGAATGCACATAATGAATCATTGTTAATGTCGCACCTTGCGGAACAGATGGGAATAGACACATCTACCTCCATCAACGATATTGGTAGCATTCTCAGGAGTAAAGTTGTCCAAGAATTGAAGGGAGAACGAGTAGATTTTTATCAGTCATTTCTGCTCAGTGATGTAAACTTTTTTTCGGAGGCAGATCGTTTTATCCAATCGGGAACGTTTTCAGGTCCGCTAGGCGATCTTATACCTCTAGCAATCGCAAACGTTATTCAGTAGTAACCTGAGGCACCTCTGCCAGTAGCCAATCAGCGACGAGTATTTAGGTCACGTGGTACAAATGGACCAATCAGAGAGCAGGAGAGACGCGTCATATCAAATCGCATGGTACAAATTACCCATGATGCACCTTGATTATCTGTCAATCAAACTACGTCACCATGGATGACGTCATAGGAGGGGTGGTTGACAACCGGAAGTGACTCTCCAGTGTACCGGAAGTGACTTTACAACCGGAAGTGACCGTGCGACCGGAAGTCAACCTCTCAACTAGTCCCCAGTCCCGGAAGTGACCTCGATAGCGGAAGTCAAGAAATGTGCTCTATTGAACAATAGGATAACTGGCCTTTATATTTGTGTTGCATGTTGTACGCTTACGCTTGTGGTAATGCTTTGGGGTGATTTGAATCAGCGCATGCGCGTGGAGTAACATTAGGTAGGAGCATTGTCTTATAACCTAGAAGGGATGACTTGACCTTTATATTTGCAGTGAATGTGGTACCCTCACCCTTGTGGTACTTCTTTGTGATAATTTCCAACAACGCATGCGCATAAAGTAACATGTGTGATTGTCGCGTACAGTGCCACCGGAAGTCAAGAAAGCAACCTATGAGATTGCTTTTGACGTCAGCAAGTCACGTGACTGTTCGCTAACTCCTCCCCAGGTCCCCGGAAGTCAAGAAAAAAGACACACTGTAATTGTCAATAAAAAAATCACTTTTTTGATTTAATACAACTTCCATGTCGTGCTTTTGCAAATCGTCTTGCTTTGGTTGTTTAGGTTTATCAAGTTACCCAATTTCTTCTGCTGTAATCGTGAGGACTGAGTTCAGTTTGGTACTCTTGTAGAACATGATGAGCAAAGTTCAAAACCTTGGTTGGGTTGTTTGAACTTAACGAGACAAGCATTGCAGAGGAATTTTTCTTGAGTACGAGATAATCGTTGATTTTGTTCGAGATATTGCGCCTTTGTGAAATCCAGTTGACGTTGTAGGTTTTGCAGTTGTTCGTTTTGTTTTTGTATGATTTGAAGTAGATTAGCCATAGTTGTTTTATATTCTTTGCATTTGCGACATCTTCTTATAGGTAAAGGTAGTGACAAACATCTTGCAATACTTTCCATGATGCTGTTCCTCCACGTTGTCTCATCAGCAACTTTTTTGTTGTTTGCGGTGGTTATTGAACCTTCGGGACTTGATTCCACGCTTTGGTCCACAATTGATCAATTAATTCTCGAAAATGAGTTTCGTTGTATTTTTGAATCACTTGGTTGATCTGACGTTTTTTTCTGGATCGAACATGATTATATACCTCTTGAAAAGGAATGTAATTCATGCTTTCGGGTGGAATGGTTTGTAAGTGATCATGAAAGACTTTTTCCAGTTGTCTCCATTGTTGTTTTCTTCGTTGTACGGCTTGTTTGATTTCTTGTACATCGGATGGAGATAATATATTGTTAAAATTGTCACGTTCAAGTTTGATCATGAAAGATTCGTGAAAATCGTCCAAATCATCCACTGACAATAGCATTTGTTCAAGAAGATTCTCCTTTAGGCGGAATCTTGCTTCGTTTCTTGCTAGAGCTTGGTATTTGTAGTTTTCCTTGCGACTTGACATGATACGGGCCAATAGCTTCATCCGTTTGTCAACATTTAGTGAGACGTTTGCTTTTTAATACACGACTAATCACTCGATGCGTATAGGCACTGGTAAAATGAAAATGCAATAGGGAATAGTGCATTGCATCGAGATTGTATGAAAAAAACATTGTGTTTGTTGGAGGAATAAAACTACAACACCACACTGAGTAGAATTTGGCATAAACAATCTCTTTTATTGATAAGGAAAAAACAACAACATGATTACATGCCCAACTTGAGTTTAGCTTTCATGATATTTTTGACAATATGTTCTGTCAGATTTTTCTGACCTGGCAGTTTATCGATTTTGGCAATCATCTTGCGATCTGCCATCCATTTGTCCTTCAAGTTTTTGGCTCTAGCATAGTCAATGTCATGGGCTTTAGCAATCTTGTCTAACCTGTTGATGCCTGGGTCACCGCGGGCTAAACGTTTCTCCAAATGAGTGCCAGGACCCATATACTGATAACCGGGCCAATGAAACTCGATGCCTGTCTTGGCCAATAACTTTTGAACATCAAATAACTTGCCTCCGCGTTGCGAACGTCGTCGTCGCTGGCGGGTTTTAGGTGCGGCACGGCGGCGTCTACAAGTCCGTCCCATCACGGGGTTTTCCACGTTTCCCACTCCAAGGCTTTCTTGGCCCAACCGGTGGCTTTCTTTTTGGCCACCTCTGTGGCTCTCTTTTTGGCTACCTCTTTGGCTTTCTGTCTGATTTTGCGCTTGACCGCTAAGGAGGGGGTGTTCCAAGGTGTTGGGGCAGTGTCCTCTGTAAAGGGCAACTCTTTCGCCAACTCTTCGGTGCTCAACTCGGGAGTGAACTTGAGTTTCTTTTTGGCACTCGGGGTGATAATGGGTTTGGGTGGTACGCGTGGTTTTCTACCGGGTCTGGAGGGTCCTGCAGGAGAGGCACTTTGTTTTATACCCTGGCTTGCCTTGACTAGTTGCGTCAACCAAGCTTGCACTGGGCCAGCATCAAACTCATCCTCACCCGTTGCAGTCGCAGGAGTGCCCGTACCGCCTACCCCACTGACAGGGGCACCAAACGGTCGGCGTACTTTTTTGGTCCAATGGCGTAATTGACGCCCCACGGCTTTGAGTTGAGGCCGTTTCCATGCATCGGGGACATCACTGGCCAAGAGCACATGTTGTTTGGCCGCTAAATCTGCCGCTTTGGTCAAGCGAGTATCTTCCACCAACTCTTGTTTGTACTTGTCTCGTAATTGTAAAAAAGCCGGAGCATTGTCCACAGAGGTGCTCACCATCTCTTGCTCCATGGTGTAAATGAGGTACAATGTCTAACGCATGGTACGTTTATAGCATCGGTAGAGTTCGGACCAGAGAGTGCCGCCTTTTTGAGACATCATGATAGCGCGTCGACGTTTGACCGAATGAGCCGGTTTGGCCATGGCTCTTAAACTCTGAGCATGGGGTTTCAGCAAAGTGATGGTGTGTCGAGAACGGGGCACGGTTCCGCGGATCGTGTTCATGACCAATTCACTGATGGCATTAATCTGATCCGCATTGGCCATCCGTAACAATTCTTGTCGTTTATGATTGTCCGCTTCTCGCAACACACTCTTCAGAAACGGAGCTTGACGTTCCATGCGCCAATCCATGGTGTGATTGTTGCTTTGGGTCATCCACCGAAGGTCTATTTATGGTAAAAAGTGCTCCACACAGTTCGCCATGATAATATTGTTGCATGTGGTCGCGACACTGTTGACACAACTGGTCTTCAAAATTTTTGTCGCACTGTAAAAAATAATCGTTAGAACCTTTTTTTCTTCTTCTGAGCACTGCATCGCTTCTAACCTTTCCACACCTATGTGCGTTTCTTAACCTTGTAAGGCGAGAGAGCCATCGCCAACATGAGTAGTAC
Organism: Porites lobata; assembly: GCA_942486035.1. NCBI lineage: Eukaryota > Metazoa > Cnidaria > Anthozoa > Scleractinia > Poritidae > Porites > Porites lobata. Next base: position 2,320,226 of record CALNXK010000064.1, on the reverse strand, counting down.
TCTTCCACGTTGCAATCCATGATGCCAGCATCGTTTTCTGGGGGAGCTAACAATGCCTCTTTTATAGTTTTTTACTTTAGCATTCGTAATGTCGCTAACCCTGGCAAACCCGTTCGAGTTAACATCTGCTGAACCTCTCGTTTATTGGCTGCCCATTGCGCTGCACTGATCTTGCCCACTTTTTTCTTGCGCGTGGCCGCGTCGATAGCTTTTTTGGCACCGTAGCTGGCACCACCACTAACGGCTCCTAGCGCTGCCGCCTTACCGAGAGCGATGGCAGCGGGAATGAGGAACGGGAGAATACCTCCTCGTTGCTTTCGTCGCCGTCGTCTTCGTTTGGGTGGCATGATGGGTTGTACAACATCTGATGAACCTTTTTCACGATGTGTCTCGTTTTTATAGTCTCAAGGCTCGGCGCATTGCTAGGTTGTTGTCAACCCCTTTCATTTCTTTTTATACATTCACATCAAACTGCACCCACCCACTTTTTTGGCATACCCCTTCTTGACCAACCACTTGTTGTACGAGTCCTTGCTGCCACTAGCGCGATACTGGCGTTTATAGTTGGCCACCCGTTGTTTGTCAGCCTTGACGTCGGCTTTGGAAGGAATCTTCCACATAGCTGGATCCGTCAACAACTTGAAGCCTTTTTTGACATCCACCACGAACGGTGCCTTCCCACCCTTCATCCTACGTCGACGTGGTGGTCGTCGAGTCGTGGTGCGTTGGCGTTTGCGTCTAGCAGCCATCGCGTGTCGACATTCGCCACACAATTTTGGGACGATGGAAGGGAGGCGCTTGTTTTTATATTCTTTGTTCACGAAGAACTGTGACCTCGTCCACGGGCTCGACCACGGCCACAGGTCGAGACAATTCGGCCGCCATGTCCGTCATGCTGCTGAGATCTCGGAGGACTGAAAGGGAACCCACTCCCGCGGGCGAGAGAGTCGGTGGGTCCATGCGGGTGGCTAAGTCAGTATGTTGTCCGCCTTCTCTTTGCCGGCGGACCCTGGCGAGTTCTCGTTGCAGGGCGTTGTCGAACGGTAGGGACATCTGCCCGCAAGGTGTGGACTTGCGCTTTACCTTCTCGGGGTGTTAAATGACTCCACAAACGGTAACGATCATCCGAGGCAGGATGTACATCCAACATCAAATAACCAAAAGGGCGCGATGTGACACGATTAAATAGTCGCAAGACTTTGCGCCATCGATCCGGAAAGGCTTGCAATAAAATAGTCCGTATCCCTGTTTGATCCCGGGGGTTTTTGAACGCCACAATGTAATGCGCGTTGCGATTGATGGTCTTGGAAAATTTGCCCGGTGGGAATAAATCTTGCGTTAAATACAGCACCGTGATGTTGCGATGATGCGAATCTTTGGTGAACAAATCCAACACGCGCTTGTCTTGTCCCCCTTCTTCCATTAGATCATCCAAGACCAACACCCCTCCACGCGTCCGACCAAACCATTGCGTCAAATGACGAGGGTCCGGTAACCCGCGATGAAACTGAATTTTCTCCTTTTGTTGCATACGCTCGAATCGGGGTTGCCAGCGATCATAGGCATACACAATCTTGTGGGGTTTCACTTGAAAGACGTTCAGGTACCGCAACCATTGTTCCACCAAGTCGCTCTTGCCACTACCCGACGGACCGGCGATTATCACACTGCTGGGGTGTCGGATCATGATTCCCACGGTCGAGGGTGACGTCTGTAATGACCTGTGGCCCCTTTGGCTCCCATGCGTTTATACCGTTTGTCCCGTCCCAATTGGTCGCCAATTTTATAGGCTTTGGCCAACACGCTCATGATTCCGCGCCCGTTTTGGCGAAAGTGGGGTCGTTGGGTGGAGGCGCGCTGTCGTCGTCGTCGTCTGCGAGAGGGCATACCGTCCAATACTCGCGGTATAATCGAGGAGACGCTGACTGAATGAGGTGTTGCATACATTCCCTTAAATACGATTCACCCATGGTGTCCATGTACGCTTTAAGAGACATCCATTCTCTATCTTGAGCTAATTGTCTGGCTAATGTCCAATGATACCCATCCCATGCATCATTGCCTCGGACGGTTTGAACGCGTTCGATGGGATGTAACCACCAATAAAGAGATTCTTTCAAAATGAACGCATCGATAACGCGCTGCACATCGCCGCGTGTAATCATGATGAAAAAATGACACCTCTTGTTGTTGGACTTGTCTTTTTTATAAAGATGATAAGACACTACACACATTTTGACAAGTAAAATCATGTTTTTTATTACAATTTATTACAAAGTAGAAAGGCCTGGCGGCTCAAATTACTTTGCCCATCTGGTCGGGCATCCACTTCATCTTGTAATTCACGTTTAATCACTCGTTTCAAGTCTTGGGCTACTTTTTGATCATTTAACACTAAATTATCGGAACTCCAACTTCCCAAAAAGTCCTTGTAGGTCTGTCCTTGCGCTCTGGCTTTAAGGAAAAATAATGCATAATGACCACAGGTCTGACTATCCATGGCTTGCAGGGTAATGTCACTGCGGGTTAGGTACTTCCATTGACTCCACCACTTGTGCAACTCTGCATTTTTGTACACGTGCAAGGGTAGACCATAACTGTCAAAGATTTCACACTTGTTTTGTTCTGTCCACATGCCCAACCAATGTTGTCCCGGTTCCCCCGCTGGATCCGTGTTGACAATGTAGGCCGCGCGGACGGTTTGGGGAGGTGATGGCGGTAGTTTATCGGCTGGGTACACACCTTGAAACACGCGTCGTAATTCAGGATCATCTAAGGCCAACGCCTGCAACACAGTATCGCTGAGCGCCACAAACTCCATGGCTGGTTTCTTCTGCGGATGGTTTAGCCGTTGATGTTGTACTTTATACCTCCCAGATGATTAATCTCGTACATGTTTTCATATTCGCTCCACACCAACACAGTGATGTTGTGATTAACAGCGGCCCTGAAATCAATCACCAGTCGTACATTCCCCGATTTACGAGGGTTGCGATACTGAGGGTCATCGGCTTTGCCGCTTGCCACATTGTTGAACATAAACAATGTGCAGTTGTTGCCCTGTCCCCAATCACTGGGTAACAGCATGGGGATCTTGTCTTCATTGTAGGAACCCATGGCTTGTAGAAAGCGATCGTAGCCCAGTAGATCTTCATAGGCTTCATCGCCTGTTAGTTCTAGGGTTCTGTAAGGATATTCTTCTCCATTCAAACTTTGTCGCACTTGCGTCACCCCAAACTTTTCAAAGGCAAAGGGGTATCTTTGTAGGTCACCATTGAAGGCATTGGAATGCAGCAATCCCACTATCACTCGATCGGGAAATCGACCCACAAACACATTGTCTTGTTCCCACTGGGTAGTTCTTCCATCAAAGGAGAAGGTGCGGATTTCACTTCGAACCACTGGGTAGCGCACAATCTTTTTTCTCAGCTGTCTTTCTTTTTCCAGTCTGACATAGACACTCGCGTTCAAGGTCACTTTTCGCATCAGTAAGGTGACTTTGATGTCATCATTATGGATGGCTGGAAATTTCTTGGTGGTTAAGGTCCCTTTGTTGGGGGTACCCATCAAGTAGACAGACTTGGGGTTTAGAAACAATTCAAAGTCCAACTGCACACCAGGCACCAAACATTTACCCGTCTTGAGGGGTGGTAAATGAGGACGGATGATAAAGGTGTGCCAATTTTCGCTTAGCAACCGGCTGGTCAAGGCTCGCAATTCTACATTTCCACTCCAACCAGCAGTGGTAGGAATATCGGAATTGGCACCTGTTGCCCCCATCTCGTCAATCACATTGAGTTGATTCACCCAGCCTTGAGGGGCTAACTTGGTGGCTCCTTCTTCTCTGTTGTAATTCAATAAGGTTTCCAAGTAGGCTCTGTAATGGTAGGTATTGCTCTGTTCAGTCATGAGCACACCATTCATGCTCATGGTAATATCTCGAAAGATGGAGTGAGCAAAATTGTTGACGCAGTAGGTGTTTCTGGTATTGTTGGCATCGGAATCGGCCAAATTGGCTTTCAATCCTGCATACCCACCGGCTGGATCAGTCAGACGTACTTTGACTTGAAAACGGAGTTCGTTGAGATCATAATAATCTTCGGAGGCCGGGATGGAAAACGTGATGGGCTGAATTCCCGTCAAGGCAGGTTGAAACGTCACGTCCCTGGAGGCTTCGTACCGGTAATCCACATTCGGGACATCAAACAAATTGAGCGACATGTTTTTTTTGCGGGCAGCCCCAAGTCCACAATGAGAGTGAAGACGTTCAACGACGTTTCCTTTTTATACCCTGTCGTTGCCTTCTGGCTTTGGCTTGGTTGGCCCACAATACTTTTCTGAGATCCCCTCCTTTCATACGGCGCAGGGCCTGTTTCACCCTCCAGGGTTCGGGGTTGATACGGGTCGACGTCGATGGGAACCCGAAAGGATTGTTCCGCCTGCGGTCACTAAAAATCGTACCTCCTTTCATTTTGCCACGTTGCTGCAGGTGTTTCTTCATCCAACGCTCTAGTGCTGGGGATGATGAGTACATGAAGGGGTAGCGTGCTGTGGTAGATTTACCAAAGATAGTCCCCCCCGTTTGATACGGTGAAATGAACCGGCCTCGGGGCCGCTGAAGTCGAATGCGATTTTGCGTTTTGCGAAATCCACCAATGCGTACCATCATTTACAATCCAAAAATATCCCGTACACGTTGAGTCGTTCTTTTATAGGTATTTTGAGCGGTTCGTTTGGCTTGGTTTTTTCCCACGGTCCAGGCCATGGCAGGAGCTTTGCGTTTCAAACCACGTTTAATTTGCTCTCCACGATTCGACAAGGTGTCGGCTAAACTCATTCCTTGTTGGATATCTTGGAGTCCCTCTTGGGCTTGTTGCACGATGAGAGGACCAGCTAGTTTGATTAAGTCTTCGGCCAATCCTTTTCCCTCTTGGGTCGTCACCACGGGCGTGTGGTAGCGCGTTAAACTCCCTCCTCGCATCTCTGTTCTGTTTTTGTATGGTCTTCTCTCTGATGTGCGTGGTGGTTTTTATAGCTGTTTGAGACCTATCGTTACAATGGTTTTGCCGGGGGGTAAAATTGTCAGGGGGCCACTGGTATCAGCAATTTCCACTTCGACAATGTCCAATTGGTTGCCTCGCACTTTGATCCATTGGTGGTGCAAGGGTTCTGCTGTACTTTCTCCTTCCCCAGTTCTCAACAATTGCACTTCCCGCAACAGGGGAAACTTGCCACTCCCCACTACGGTGGATTCCACCACATCCGAATAGACCATCACAGTGCGTTTGCTGGTGCCTACGATCTTTTCAAACGAAGCATCCAGGTTGTTGAACTGCCATTCTACCATCCTAGACAAATTAAGCCGTTTTCCGTTGACCTCGAACATTTGATCCATCTCGTCATCAGTCAAATCTGAGGGTTGCACCCCTGTATAATGCTCTCCATTCCAATTGAACTCCGCGCGAGCAGAGGGGATGGTACTGTCTGGCTTGGTTTGGTTTGTGTAGGTCACGGTAGGGCAAGTGAATTGCAGATTGGGCCCAATCACATAACCAATATCCACACCTACGGGTTGTTCAACGAAGCCAAACCTTTTCGCTATCTCCAGATCCATCGTAAAGGCGCTCGTAACTTTGCTCTTGTTCGCATTCATCAAGTCTTCTTTAGGCACAGCATGCAGCACCAAGGCATCACCTTTCCAGGTCATCAAAGGCATCCAATTCTTTTTCACACTGACTATGGGATATTTACCACTATCAGCGGTCAAGGCAGCACTTTGTCGGTTTATCAATGCCTGCATGACCTTATTGTGCACTTCTTGCATCACGCGTTTCCAAAATTCACTGCCTGTGGTTACAGATTGTTTGGCGCTCATAATCTCTTCCAATTCCACTCCATAATCCTTAGTCTTGAATTCGACCAGTTTATACTCCCCCTGGACCCATTTGCGCGTCAAAAACGTGACGCTTATTTTGACGACTTTGGTATGAGGATCCGTCGCAATGACGGCATTGCTCTGTCCTTTATCCGGCACGGTCAGGGACATCAACGAGGTGTGCCAACCTTCGCCCGGTAAGTTGAGACGTTCGGGCAGACGGACCTTGAAACTGTTGTTAGTATTTTTTGGAAACTCGTCGGTCGGATCGCTGATGAGCGTCAGGCGTTTAATCTCACTCATGATGAGGATACTCGTCTAAGGGTGCGTGGTAGTTTTTATAGCTGTTTGAGACCTATCGTCACAATGGTTTTGCCGGGAGGTAAGATGGTCAGGGGTCCAGCGGTACTGGCAATTTCCACTTCCACTATATCCAATTGTTGGCCTCGTAGTTTGATCCATTGGTGGTGCAGGGGTTCTGCCGTACTTTCACCATCCCCAGTTCTCAACAATTGCACTTCCCGCAACAGGGGAAACTTGCCACTGCCCACCACGGTGGATTCGACGAGATCTGAATAGACCATAACGGTGCGTTTGCTAGTGCCCACTATCTTTTCAAAGGAGGCATCCAGGTTGTACAACTGCCATTCAAACGCTGGGAACAATCTCAACCATTTCACATTGTCTGCTGTCATGATAGAAAAGGCACTGCCGATGAAGTTGACGCCCTCGTACACGTCCCCTTCCCAATTGTAATAGGTTCGATATCGACTACCGACGGGACCAGTGCTCTCATCATAGGTCTTGGTGGGTAGAGAATATTGCAGATTCGGGCCTAGCACAAAATCGGACGTCGCGTACCCAGTCTTGCCTGTCTTTCTGCGCAGCAAGCCAAACTTGAGCGCAATGTCCACGTTGATGTAAAACTCCACCATGCTAACTTGGCGATTGTTCATCAAGTTCTTTTTGGCAATCGCTTCAATCACCAGAGACTCCCCTTTCCAACTCAGTTGAGGCATACCGTGTTTATTGACAAACACAATCGGTTTTCGGTCGCGTTCGGCAACTGATGCGTTCCATTGATCTTTCATCACTTCGGTCATGATTTTGTTGTGCAACGTATGCATCACGCGTTTCCAAAACTGACTCCCTGTGGACACGATTTGAGTTGCATTCATGATCTCTTCCAATTCGATCATTTTGGTCGACAATGAGGTGTCTATGAACAAATACCCTGAGGTGGATGGGTCGCCCGTGTCTGTCCATTTGCGGGTACTTATCGGATGTTTGTATCGGATTACTTTGGTATGTGGATCCGAGGCGATGACAGCATTGCTCTGACCTTCATCCGGAACGGTCAGAGACATCAACGAGGCATACCAACCCTCGCCCTGTAAGGAGAGAGGTTCGGGTAGACGGACCTTGAAACTGTTGTTAGTATTTTTGGGAAACTCGTCGGTCGGGTCGCTGATAAGCGTCAAGCGTTTAATCTCACTCATGGTGAACAAGAGGCGCCTCTCAGAGAGTACAAGGTGCTTTTATAGCCACTGAACCACTTTCTGTTTGCTACGAGGAACTCGTCCCACTAAAGAATTAAAGGTTGATTGTTTGGGATAAAAACATACTTGCTGAGCAATGTTGGGAAAGGCCTGGGCTAGTTCCATTAGAGTTAAGCAAGTTTTTTGTTGGGTGGTTTTTTTCTTCTTGCGCATGGGCGGATGACGACCAGCGCGCCGGCGTTGTTTCTTTTGGGCAGCCGTGTAAGAACGAAGAGCTTGTTCACCAAAGGCCAGCCCTGCCATTTTGTTGACTTTGGCTCGTCTTTGTTTCGCCGCTTCCTTGTTAATGAACTTCATGATCTCGACCTCATCCATGTGGGGTGACGTGTCACTGGTTTCAGTGGGTATTGAGTACAGAAACCGTCTACTTCTTCTTTTTCGATGCGTTGTTTGTTTTCTTCGTACCATGGGCGGGAATCCAACTATCGTACTTGGGTGGCCAGCCTTTCCAACGCACTAATACGTTGCGTCCTTTACGTTTCAAGACTTTTTCGACCCGAAATAACGAGTCATCGGACACTTGCACTTTTTGCACATCCGGTTCGTAAAACGTACCTTTTATAGGCGTACCATCCCATTCACTGAGTCGATAGGTCACGATGGGATGACGACGTACATGCGTCACCACAAACACTTCTTCTGTCCATCCAGGTAGATACCCTTTTTGAAAGGGTCGATGTTTCTTGTTGAGGCGTACGCGATCACCCACTTGACATTTGGGAGGTGGTGTCTTTTGCTTCAAGCGCTTTCCGTAGAGTCTGGCCCAGACCTCGGGCACAGTTTTTTCTGTGACTTGCTGCGGGGTGATGCCAATACTCCGATGATAGGACTGATTGTACGAGTGGATTAACGGTTGTAACACGTCCACATACCTCAACGTATTGTGGGCCGTAAAGTAGCGGTACATCCGTTGTTTCAACGTGCGATGCCATCGTTCTACCACGGAGGCCTTACTATCCCCATACGTTGAAAAATGATGCCAGTCGTGTTTCTTGAACCAGGCTTGGACCCCCGCATTATAAAATTCTTTGCCTTGATCCGTCTGCACACGGAGTGGTTGTCGAGGTGAGGCTTGTCGACGAATCCCTTCTAACCCTCGTATCATTTCTTTACTGCTTTTGGATTTGATGGGTATCGCCCACGCATACTTGGACAACACATCGATCACGGTCAGCAAATATTTGTTGCCCTTGTTCCAGCGACTGAGTTTTTGCATGTCCACCAAATCCATTTGCCATTGTTCGTCTCGGTCAAACACCAAGGTGGGAGTGGTAGGGAAACGAGTTCGTCGGGGTTTGTGTAACGTATAACTGAGCACGGATTGCAGAATTTGTTGCGCTTGAGGAGTTTTCAATTTGTGGGCTTTGGCAAAGGGGTCTACCCCACCCAAGGCCCCTTGTTCATGAGGATCTTCGTAAGCGCGTGCTAACGACATAGCGCTGTGACACAGATGCTTTAAGGTCTTTTTCTTTAATAGTTTTTTTTTGCCAAAAAAGAAAGTTCCACTACCACCTCTTCTTTCTCTGAGCTTCAGCAAACTGGTTCAACGTTGTTGTTTGAGCGTGCTAGGTGCATGCAGTGTCTGGACAGTATCTCTTTGATCTATCTTCTCAGCAGGGTGGCGCTTGTTCTCTGGCGACGACACTGCCAAGCATCAAGGCATTTCAATTCTTGCTCTGACAAATTTGACTTTGCAAAAAGCACAATACCACCAACTCGTCTTTCCTCATTGTATCCAATAACGAATCAACTCCATGCACGAGAGCACTTGAGACCCAAATAGTTCCTCAATGCGAAAATACCACTGTGCTGCCAACGGGAACTGTTTTAACCATACCACATACGTGACAAATCTTCCCAAATCGCGATGGACGTGCGTCTCTTTAAAGGTTTCCACAGGATCACCCCATTCTTGCAAAACATGCTGCTCGGAATATTTTAAAAATAAACGAGCGCAAAGAAAACGAATCAAACGCCAACGCAAATAATACCACATTTTTTTTTCTTTTTTAAAAAATAACTTTAATGACAACTCACTATATACACTTTTTTTTTGCTGACTCTTATTTCGTGCGTGAACCATCGGTCGCCAATAAATACGTTCTTGAATAAAATGAGGTAACTTCTTCCAAGGTAATGTCTCATCAAACATGGACTCCATGTTCAAAGGCAGTGAACGAATCGTGGGTTGGTACTGCTCTTGTATAGTAGACAAAGGGACTTTTGCGTTCGCCGCCGCCGCCACCGCCGTCTTCGCGCGCGCCGTCTTCGCGCGGGCCACCGCCACCGCCGTCTTCGCGCGGGCCACCGCCGCCGCCGTCTTCGCGCGCGCCGTCTTCGCGCGGACCGCCACCGCCTGTTTTCAGCAGATTTTTTCGTTTTTCCTCCATGTCTGCTTTCAAGTTGGTAAAGTACTGCACAAAAGCCATCTTTTTGCAAGCTTCTTTGTGTTCTTGCGCTTTTCTTTTGGCTTCTTCTCGACTCGCTGGTACGGGTAACTGCTTGAATTCAAATCGCATTTCATCTTGCCAGGCTGCATTCTTGTTGGTAAAAGGTTCATCATACCACTGAAAGTAAGGGCATTTCAACTCTTTCTGCCAATTGTTGCAGCTCAAGTACAAGCGATTGGGGTTGGTTTCCGATTGACTCAGTTTCAGCACAGGGGTGCAATGGCAGAAACATTGCAGAATGTCCCAACATTCCATCACATCATGACTGGGTAGTGTGTAATGCAGGGCTTGTAGATAAGCATCGATGTTACTGGCAAATAGGAACACGGGACAATCAATGTCGGGGCAAAACAGCACTTCTTGTTTCTCAATCTCATCGGGTGGTTTTTTACGAGTGAGAGGTTTCAGATGAAAGGGGCACGTTACCAAATCCACCTCGGCTAAAGGAGCTCGAGGTGGACTCCTACTTTGTGGTCCAGGTGGACTTCCAATTTGAGGAATGAGGTCCACTTCAGCCAACAAGGCTTGAATGGCCAGATCTTTTTCTTGCTCTTGTTCTTCCACCCATTGCCCATCTTTCATCGCATAATGTTTCTCCACCACGATAGGTTCGGGTGTTTCTTTGACAGCATCTGTCTTCAAAGCAGGAGAATCTGTTTCCCATTTGGGTTTTTTCTTCTTCTTTTTTTCTTTGGAAGGATCTTTCTTGGTATATTTTCGTTTCACGGGTGGAGCCTCGACTGGTGACTGCATGATGCAACTGATGAAAATGGCGAGTTGCTCCGAGACTATATAAGCGCGATCACCTGATCTTCAACCAATCATTTTTGTTGCAACGCGCTAGCGGAACAACTGGATTGACCGGTTTTAACCCGTTTGTACTGGATTGACTGGTTTTAACCCGTTTGTACTGGTTTCACTTGTTTTTTAAAAGAAAACCCGTTTAACATGTTTTTTCAAAACAAGTATATTACTAGTGATCCTCATTCATTTCTTCATTCTAACCATGGCTTCCTCCAATCCTGCAGAGCCTTCAAAAACATGGACACATGTCGGAAATGTTGTGGAAAAAAAAGACGACTTTGCAGAAGAACCCATGGAACATCCGGCGGGTGAAAAATATACCATTGTGACCGGTGGAGCCCAAGGAGCAGATGAATATGCTGAACGACTGGCTTTGGCGTATGAATGTCGGTTGGATATCAAAATAGGTCCCAATCATCCCAGAGCTAAATGTCTTAGTCCTATTCAACCCACTGAAGCTGATCTTTATCATGCTCGTGAATCCATCAAACGAGCCAACCAAACGCTTCAGCGTAAAAGTCCCATTGGTACAGCTACTTATTTTGAAGAATTAATGGTTCGAAATTATTTTATTGCTAGACAATCTTATGCTCTGTATGCCTTTGGCTACTTAGACGCTAACAAGACCAAAGTTCAAGGAGGAACGGGTTGGACCGTTCAACTGGCTTTGGATATGGGGAAACGCGTGTACCTGTTTGACTTGACCGACAACCAGTGGTACGAGTTTATCTATTATCATCTACAAAAGGGTTCGTATGTGAAAAAATGTCAGTTTCAACTCTTGAAAAGTGCTTGTTCTCTCACTCTCTATGATCATGTGGGCATTGTAGGATCGAGACAGTTTACAGAACAAGGTAAAAAGGAGATGAGAGCTCTTTTTCAACGTACCTTTTTAAGATGAACAAGAAAGTTCATTTTTGTCCACAAGTCGAGGTGTATCAACCCATGGGGCAAACCATCCTGTTAAAAAAACAAGCTTTACGAGATGAATCGACCAATCCGGTGGTCTCCTTTTTTCAACAAAGACGTATAAAACTACGACAACTCATGCATGAACGTCATTTAGCCAGAAAAAGTCGGCGCGCAGAACGAGCTCAAGCGAATGAAAGATTATTACAAGACTCTTCACCAGAGTGATTTTCCCTCTTGGGAAGATTACATGCTAGAAAGAATCCAACGAGGATTGGCCGCAGGGTATACGTTTCACGAGTGTTATACGCATTGGTTAGAAGATTTTTCCAACACCCTGCATCGATTGAGCGACGAACTGCATGGACAAACTACTGAGCCAGCATCCACTCAGTAATTCTTCGACTTACAAAGAGTTTATTCGTGATTTGATTCAAGATGCTATTTCTAATCAAGAATACACCTTTGAAAATTTAAATTACGAATTGTATCGGCTGAACACTCAAATCTACCAAGAGTTCACCAAGAAACTGATTGCTACTCATGTATATACTTCAAGATAAAAATTTACAAGATAAACTCTCGACCACTGGTTGGGCCAGAGATTGGGTGTGGAGTGTGGCTTATGCGATGATTCAAAAATTTGGTATGAATAAAAATGTACACTTAATCCCTCCTAGTGTGGAAGCCTGGAGTAAACAATGGTATACTTACAGAAGTCAACTTGCAGATACTCTGATGGAACTGTTACCCCAACTCGCCTTTCATGACATTCATGAAGAATGGCAATGGAAAATGGTAGAAAAACAACATCCCAGTCCGCCAGAATGGGGAGGCAACATGGATTTTTGTTGGAATTTTATGAGACCCAAAGATTCTGTCATTGAAGCTTTATTGTGTTTATTTTCTTTCAATTTAAACAAATATGGTACCTATGATTATGAATTCTTGGGTTTCACGCATAACGATATTGATCAATTATTTCATTGGCAACGAGATATTCAATAAAACACCTTGTGGAACTGGATGTATTGTGTGTTGTTTTTTAATGGTACAAAACGGGAACCTCCTCACCTGCATCCCTTCCAGCCACATAAAAGAAATCCTTCCCATCTCACTACATGAGTAAACTCATGCATTTTTTTTGAAAATCAACGCAGATCCTAAAAGAGAAATCGGTCAATGTCTCTTTCCCGATCGACCGCCATTTTGTTTTCTTCTCGGGATGGCGTATATTTTTTTTAATGATTGTTTGCTTGTTGCAAAGAAAAAACCACCGAGTTGTACTCATTTACTAATCGTGAACCTGTTTCACTTGGAAAAAGAAGAAACCAAACTCATCTAGCATAACTCAAGTTTTCCTTCTCCATGCGTGAATTGAACCCGCATCTCTCTGTGTAACTCCACATGGTGCAATTCGAGCCAATCGAGAGTCGCCAGTTCAATTCACGTACGGTGTAGGAAAAAAAAACTTGAGTACATACGAGCCTGGACTTGCGGTCCGAGTTGATATATACAAGGTCGAGTGAAAGGGAACGCGCGCAAACTATGGACTACTTAAATTTGCATAGGTCATCTTAACTTCTCCGTAGTAGTGTAGGTGGGATCGCGCGCAGTGAATACAGATCCAGAGGTCATGAGTTCGAGCCCGACTTCAAACTTCTTTCTTCTTCTTCTTTCTCTTTAAAAAAGTAAAAAAAAAAAAAAATAAAATAAAATAACCTAGAAGAAGAACAAAAAAATTCCTAAGGAAAAAAAATTCTACAATCGCAGAAAAAACAAAAAAAAAACCTAGAAGAAGAAAAAAAAATCTAGAAACCAAGAAAATCCTAGAAAAAAAAAAGAAGCAAAAAAAAACTCGAGAAGGAAAAAAAAACTCTAAAAAAAAATTACAAAAAAAAAAAAAAAAAAAAAAACCGGTTTCAACAAGGGTTTGAAAAAAAAATTTTGATTTTTTAAAATTCTAGTTCAAAACCTGTTTTAAAAAGTAGTTTAACTTGTTTGCAAACCTGGTTTGATATCCACTTTAAACAACTGGTTTCAATCCGGTTCAAACTGGATGTCCACCAATCACAGATCGTGATGTATCACATGGTTTGCTCTATATATTTCGAGACAACTCATCGAGCCATCACAATTTTCTCTCACCATGATGGACGATTCTCAAGAAGATCGCGATTGCAACGAAGCCTTGGATCAACTAGAAGAACAAGCTAACAATGCTTTTCAATTTGAGTTAGTACCGTACACGGATAGACGGTGTACTAAATTTGGTATTCATCGACGTACCTTCACCGCTCGATTGCGACAACATGGAGGTAATCTTGCCCGACTCTTACCCAATCATGTCTTACCAGAATTGATTGAAAATACCTTGGACAAGAAAATTCAACAACAGATTTTAAGTGATCCAACTGCCAATCAAGACGATTGGATCATGATTAACATGTCTTCAAATCGTTTACAGAGTGCGTATCAATCGCATCGAGTGAGTATTGCTGATTGGATTAACAAGGGAATAGAGAGTAGAGCCATGTTGGAAAAAATGAGCCAAGTTCTCAACTCCAATGAAACATTTCAAATGGATGACACTTTTCACATTGAAATTACCCATATTCGTAATCCTGGCACGGGCAGAGGTCGAAATCAGAACAAACCTGGTCTTACCCCCGTGGATCAATTACTCAAATGCAAAAAGAATGTGATTCGTATCAACAATTACGATAATCTCTGTTGCGCCAGGGCTATCGTGACAGTCAAAGCCCATCAAGATTATGGATCGGCTCATTGGATTACTCGCAGTTGCAAACGTGGTTTTGCCTTGCAAGAACAATATGCTAGAGAACTTCATAATCAAGCGGGGGTTCCGCTGGGCGCCTGTGGGTTGGTTGAAATTCAACTTTTTCAAAACAGTCTTGCAGAGTATCAATTGATTGTCATTGATGCTGAACTGGGTTATCAACTCATTTTCAAAGGACCATCTAAACCCAAAGAAAAACAATTGGTACTCATTAAACACAAGGAACATTATCATGCTTGCACCTCCCTCACTGGTTTTTTTGGAACATCCTATTATTGTACTGAATGTGAAAGGTCATTTGCAGTGGATGACAGTCGACATCATCCATGCAAAGGAAAACGATGTTATGCCTGTCAACAAACCAATTGTACAGAATTTCAAGAAAAGCAAGCCACATTGTATTGCACCGATTGCTGTCGCTCCTTCTTTACTCAGCAATGTTATCAAAACCATTTACATTACACTCCTTCAGGTCGAAGAGCAAACGGCAACAGTGTGTGTGAAGTGCAAAAACGATGCCCCGGTTGCAATAAGGTGGAAAATGGAAAACAACAGATTCGTGAACATCAATGTGGTCATGCCAAGTGCCCTTCATGTAACAAATATGTGGAAACTGCTACTCACAAGTGCTACATTCAACCCATTGAGCCAGAGAGTAACGCGAGAAAACGCAAGAGGGACGAACGCGTTCCACCACCCTTATTTGTTTATTTTGACATTGAAGCCATGCAAGATACTGGTATTCATGTCGCCAATTTGGTATGCGCAGAAACCAATGAAGATGATGCCTCATATGTATTCAGTGGAGCCAATTGCATTGAACAATTTTTAGCATGGTTACTAACGCTGACTCAAACGGATGATGCAGAATATCTACGTCAAGTCATTACTGTTGCACACAATTTTCAAGGCTATGACAGTTATTTTATTTTGGAAGAACTTTACAAACAATGCGTTTGTCCCAAGCAAGTTGTCAATGGAGCCAAGATATTAAGTTTGACATTGGATCACATTAAATTCATTGACAGTATGGCTTTTTTACAAATGCCCCTGGCAAGTTTCACCAAAGCATTTGGTCTAAAGGAACTAAAAAAGGGATTTTTCCCTCATTTTTTCAATCGAGCTGAATTTCAAGACTATGTGGGACCCATGCCAGCCAAAGATTATTATGATCCCAACAGCATGAAACCAGAAAGGAAACAAGAATTTGACACTTGGTATCAATCGAAATTGGATGAACAAGCCACATTTTATCTCCAACAAGAACTGATTGCTTATTGTCAATCCGACGTTCAATTGCTTAAACAAGGGTGTATGAAATTTCAACAGGAATTTCAATCATTGACCAATTTTAACCCTATGGAACAGTGCATTACCATTGCCTCAGCATGCAACCGATTTTTTCGCACCAATTGTATTCTACCGGGAACATTGGCCTGTGAACCAGTATTGGGATGGGTTGGTTCAGCCAAACCGCATTCCATTGTTGCTCTAGAATGGTTAAACTGGGTAGAACATTCACAAGACAAACGTCTTCTTCATGCGGGCAATCAAGGGGAATATCAAGTTCAGATAGGCATGAACAAAACGTACGTGGATGGTTATGACCCCAACACGAACACAATCTATGAATTTAACGGTTGTTTTTTTCATGGTTGTCCCACTTGTTTTAACAATCGAGATCAAACGCATGCCAAATTGAATAACAAGAGCATGGCAGAAGTGTATCAATCAACCATGCAACGAATTGCTCACCTTCAGCATTCGGGGTATAATGTCACTGTGATGTGGGAATGTGCATGGAAACGAATAAAAGAACAGGACTTGAACATTCTACCCTTTTTGAAACAACTCAACCTCACCACTCGCCTTCGACCAAGAGATGCCTTTTTTGGCGGTCGTACCAATGCAGTTCAATTGTATTATCAAGTGGAACCCAATGAACAAATCCGCTATGTGGATTACACATCCCTGTATCCCTTTGTCAACAAAAACTGTCAGTACCCAGTGGGACACCCTCTCATCATTAACAATCCTTCATTTTCCATTGAGGAGTATTTTGGATTAGCCCTGTGCAAGATACTACCACCGCGTGAACTGTACCATCCGGTATTACCCTATCGATGTAACGGAAAACTCATGTTTCCATTATGTCGCACATGCGCAGAAACCCAAGTCAAGTTCCCCTTGAATGAACGTGAATGTCAATGTTGTCACAATGAAGACGAACGCGCTCTTACCGGTACATGGTGTACCCCTGAACTATTGGAAGCTAAACGGCAAGGTTACACAATTGTTCAATTGTATGAAATATGGCATTTCCCCAATAAGTCGACACTTCTGTTTAAACAATATGTGGACACGTTCCTCAAATTGAAACAAGAAGCCAGTGGTTGGCCAGCGGACGTAGGAGACGATCCTGAAAAACGTCAAGAGTACATCATGAATTATCTCCGACATGAGAACATTCAATTAGAACCTGAAAAAATTGAAAAAAATCCAGGCAAACGTTCCACTGCCAAAATGATGTTGAACAGTTTTTGGGGGAAGTTTGGCCAACAACCCAACAAGGCTCATGTCCAAGCATTTACCAGTCCTTCGGAATTTTACAAGTTACTTCAAAATGAAGAACAACAAATCCATTCCATCAGAATTGTCAATGAACACATGATTGAGGTTGTCCACGACTGCATTGAAGACAGCATTCCCACTCAAGTGAACATTAACATTTTCATTGCCTGTTTTACAACATGTTGGGCACGCCTTAAATTGTATGAAGCATTGCATCATTTACAACAACAAGTCTTATATTTTGACACGGACTCCGTGATTTACAAATGGAAACCCAATGCCCCAGAATTACCATTGGGGTCATATTTGGGACAATTCACCAATGAATTGGACGATCCCAATGATTACATTACAGAATTTGCAGCCGCTGGTCCCAAAAACTATGGCTACAGAACCCTCAAAGGAAAAACAGAATGCAAAGTACGTGGATTCAGTTTGAACACCCGCGGGCAAGAACAATTAAACTTTGACATTTTAAAGAAGAATATTATTGATGAAGTGACTCTACCACAACCCGTTGCCAATACCATTCCAGTGTGGAACCCACATAACATTAAGAGAAATCCCACCACCAAACAGTTGTCGACAGAAAGTCAAGTCAAACACTATAAATTGGTGTTTGATAAACGAGTGATAGACTCATCAAATTTTCAATCCTATCCTTATGGTTACCAGGATAGTAACAGTCCAGACACAACAACAACAACCCCAATCGAGTCCCCATTAGCATCATTACAATCCATGGTGGATAATATCCCGCAAGCCAGTGTAGGCATTTATCAAGCTTTATTAGATGGAACATTATAAATGCAAGGGCGTGACGTCCCAGATGTAACCTATGCATGACAACGAGATTGTATTAAATCAAAAAAGTGATTTTTTTATTGACAATTACAGTGTGTCTTTTTTCTTGACTTCCGGGGACCTGGGGAGGAGTTAGCGAACAGTCACGTGACTTGCTGACGTCAAAAGCAATCTCATAGGTTGCTTTCTTGACTTCCGGTGGCACTGTACGCGACAATCACACATGTTACTTTATGCGCATGCGTTGTTGGAAATTATCACAAAGAAGTACCACAAGGGTGAGGGTACCACATTCACTGCAAATATAAAGGTCAAGTCATCCCTTCTAGGTTATAAGACAATGCTCCTACCTAATGTTACTCCACGCGCATGCGCTGATTCAAATCACCCCAAAGCATTACCACAAGCGTAAGCGTACAACATGCAACACAAATATAAAGGCCAGTTATCCTATTGTTCAATAGAGCACATTTCTTGACTTCCGCTATCGAGGTCACTTCCGGGACTGGGGACTAGTTGAGAGGTTGACTTCCGGTCGCACGGTCACTTCCGGTTGTAAAGTCACTTCCGGTACACTGGAGAGTCACTTCCGGTTGTCAACCACCCCTCCTATGACGTCATCCATGGTGACGTAGTTTGATTGACAGATAATCAAGGTGCATCATGGGTAATTTGTACCATGCGATTTGATATGACGCGTCTCTCCTGCTCTCTGATTGGTCCATTTGTACCACGTGACCTAAATACTCGTCGCTGATTGGCTACTGGCAGAGGTGCCTCAGGTTACTACTTTATTCAAATACCTTTATTTGTCTTAAATCCAAGTTTTTTGACTCCTTTTGTGATGATTTCTCCTGAAGGGATGGTGCCAGCCTCAAACGTCGTCTATCTCGCGTATAATGCAAGTGGTCCAGGACACTATGATGCGCTAATTAGCTCTCAACGTGATCAGCAGGAGCGATTCACTTCTGAAACAAACAGCAATCTCGATGCTCTCGAGAGTCAGTCCACGCTTTCCACGGAGAAAGTGCCAATCTCAACTCCAAGAAAACCATGTCGATGCGGAGAAAAAAATAAATACAAATCAAAAGCAAAAGCGTCAAGGAACTACAAAGGCAGGTGCAAGTGCATCAACGAATACGGTACCTGTATGAGCGCATGCAGTTGTTGTGGATGGTGCCAAGGCAAACAATGTGGGAAACCAAAGGCTTCCTCGAGACAAAAAATGTAGAACACCGAGAAAGCGAAGTAAAAATACAGGCATACCGTGAAAGCGAAGCGATCAAGACTTTCACTGGAAGAAAATGACGAAAAAATCAAAGATCCTGGATTGAATGAGCTCGAGTTCTTTGTCATGCATGCTATTATCCAGCATGTCAACTCAAAGAATGATGTCAAAAATGACAACAGTCATTTTTGTGACATGTTTAGCAAAATAGTCAAAGTCGTAAATAGTTTCGCTTTTCTAATGGTTCTTCCCATATTTCACCATTCCTTACAGGTGCTTTACGATGAAAAAGAAAAAGTATGATAAGCTAAGGAAACGTTAGATACTAGATAGTATGTGGCTGTGTACCGTGCATGGACGTAATAGTAAGAGAACACCATATGATCGATAATGAGAACCGTATAATTTTATGCAAAGAATATCAATATAGTGTGCTTACTCTCACCAGATCTATATGAGATTCCCAAGAGATTCTAAACTCATAGTTGTTAAATTCGCTGTAAAGTTTTATTTATGTTTTGAACGCGAACCTGGGAAATGTTACGTTGTAATATTTGTATAAGTTAATGTTCACACCTTTCTTGTAACTAAACCAATACCTCCCTTTGCAGAGTACTATACTGTTTTGAGGTCTATGTAAGTTATGTATGTTTTATGTAATTTGCATCCTTCAAAGTCAAACCCTGTTTCCTCTTTTGATGTCCAAACCACCCCTGCGCAGGAATTTTAAGAGTTATAAGAAGTTGATATTATGCAGTAAACATCTAAAGTCGGTGGCCTTGGTAAATCACAATAAATTGAGCGATGAAGTTATTATGTATTACCTAATTGTTTATCAGTTTAGCTTACTTCGGAATTTACATTGCCTTAGCCAATAATGTAACGCCGGACGAAATAATGAGTAATTAAAATAATAAGTAATTAAAAGTTTCATCTGATGAGGATAAAGGCTATCCTTAATCAAAAATGCGAAAACTGTGTACTCAGCAATGGTTGAATGAGCTCATTCAAGCAATTTCTTTCGGACTCAAAGGGGAGTTAGGCAAGCCTGTCCCCTTTCTCCATATTTGTTTATTCTTGCTGCGGAGATCTTGGCCAAGACCGTCCGAAACAACAAGGGCATAACAGGTTTTTCTCTGAGTAATGACGAAGTTAAGATAAGCCAACACGCTGATGATATCACTCTTGTGTTAGACGGTTGAGAGAAATCCGTTATACCAGCAATACAAAGTTTAGATGATTTTTGTCAGATCTCCGGCCTCAAGTTAAACGATAGCACAACGGAAGCCCTTTGGATCAGTTCTAAGACAGCACATGAACAAATCCTTGTTTCAGGAAAGAAGTTTAAATGGCCAAAATATAAAGTCAAACACTTGGTCTGTGGCTGTCAACCGATCCGGACATGGCTTTGACGTTGAATTACAACGAAAAAACTGAAAACATTAGGAAGCTTTTGAGTTGCTGGAAATATTGCAGGCTCACGTTGTTAGGGAAAATTACTGTCCTTAACTCACTGACCGCATCACAACTGGTATACTTGCTCTTCCCTTTTACGCTCAAATCATTACGCTACAAAGGAAATAAATGCCATGTTTTACCATTTTCTATGGAATGGTGAAGGTGACAAAATCAAGAGAAAAGTTATGATCAATGAACCTGAGTATGGAGGTCTGAAGATGATTGACCTTTATCCTTTCAACAAATGTCTTAAAACAACATGGGTTAAAAAGTACTTGGACGCTACTTAAAACGGAAAATGGAACGTTATCTTCGATCTATAACTGGAGAACTACGGCCGCAATCTCATTTTCCGTGGTAATCTCAACCGGTGAGACTCAACGTCTCTGACACTATGAAAGAGATTAGGGCAACGGACCCCGTAACTAAAGAAAAATTGGAATATTGGAAAGAAATAAACTTTGTGGATAAAGTAAGTTCTGATATCGCTTGTCAAGAACAGGTTCTGTGGTTCAACTCTTTGATAAGGATAGATAATGAAAAATTTCTTTTTTAAAGAGTGGTTTGAAATAAGTATCTCCAAAATTAAGCACGTCCAAACGGGAAACGATAATTTTCTGACTCTCAAAGATTTTGCCTCCAAACATGATTTAAGAGTACGCCCGCTCAGTTTTTACGGTTTACTATCAGCTGTTCAACGAATTCGCAAAAATGTTACCGATACTGCTGAGACAAAAGACTATAACTTTGAAACACCGAGTGAAAACTGAATTGTTAAAAGAGAAAAGCTAGGTCCATTAACTTACCAAAAGCTGACCAGAGCCAATAGTTTAACCGCACGTAAAAGCCAACTAAAATGACTTCAAGACTGTAACTACTCAGACGAAGAAGGAACATATAACTAAGAACTTACCTATTTTATGGCGCAAAGTACGGTGCACAAAAAGCACCAAACTGAGTTCCAATTTATACTATCACATAGGCGCATACCAACCAATGATTTCTGACTTAAAATAGGACGAAAATTGCAACAATTCCTGAGACACGCTAATTCATCTTTTTTGGTCTTGCCATGTTACATGAGTATACAGGGTATAAAGGGTATACATGGGTATACAGGGTATACATGAGTATACAGGGGTATACATGGGTATCCAGGGTATACAAGGTATACATGGGTATACAGGGTATACATGGGTATACAGGGTATACAGGGTATACATGGGTATCCAGGGTATACATGAGTATACAGGGTATACAGGGTATACTGGGAGCACATGGGTATACAGGGGTATACAGGGTATACAGGGTATACAAGGTATACAAGGTATACAAGGTATACAGGGTATACAGGGTATACATGGGTATACAGGGTATACATGAGTATACAGGGTATACAGGGTATACATGGGTATACAGGGGTATACAGGGTATACAGGGTATACAGGGTATACAAGGTATACATGGGTATACAGGGTATACTGGGAGTACATGGGTATACAGGGGTATACAGGGTGACAAGAGTGATCCAACAAATTACAGAGGCATATGTGTTTCTAGTTGCCTTGGAAAACTGTTCTGTTCTATTTTAAATCGAAGACTTCACTTGTATTTTGAGGAAAATAAGATATTACATAATTCCCAAATTGGCTTTTTGCCTGAAAACCGCACTGCAGACCATGTTTTCACTCTAAGGACCCTAATAGATAAATATGTGCATTATCACAAGGAAAAAGTCTACGCTTGTTTCGTAGATTTCCGCAAAGCGTTTGACTCTGTTTGGCACGAAGGATTGTTTTATAAGCTGCTAAAAACGAATATAGGAGGAAACTTGTACAACCTCATGAAAAGTCTTTATTGCAACTCGACATGTTCCATCAAAATCGGTGAAAACAAAACACAGCCTTTTTCATATTCCAGAGGTGTACGTCAAGGCTGTATTTTAAGTCCTCTTTTATTTAACCTCTATTTAAACAATCTACCACTTTTATTCGAAAACACCTTATCTGACCCATTTGTTCTCCCAAATGGGAAAAAAATAAATTCACTTTTGTACGCAGATGATTTAGTTATTCTATCAAGATCGAAAACTGGATTACAGAACTGTTTAAATGCGCTTTCTTTGTATTGTGACAAATGGAAGCTAAAAATTAATCCCAAGAAAACAAAAATTATGATATTCCAGAAACGCCCAAAAAAATCTATTGACATCAAATTCAACATAGGCAGTGAGTCAATTGAAATTGTCCAAGAATACACTTATTTAGGTACACGTTTAACTCCAACGGGAAACTTTACACTTGCACTCGAACACTTAAAAGAAAAGGCCCTTCACGCGTTTTCTAGTATTCGGAAGCGGACAATTCTTAACAAACTTAATCCTAATACTGCATCCCAAATTTTTGACACCATGGTATTCCCAATCTTGAGTTACAACAGCGAGGTATGGGGAATGTACACCAAGCAAGATTTTAAAAAATGGGATAGCTCCCCAATAGAAAAAATCCACCTCAAATTCTGTAAACGTTACTTAGAGGTTAACAATAAGGCCTCTAACATAGCCTGCAGAGCTGAACTTGATAGACTGCCGCTGCTTATCCCGATAAATCAGAAAATTATGAAATATTTTGTTTACCTCAACAACAAAGGTAATGACTCTATAGTCAAACAGTCTTTCCTTATGTCAAAGAATCTACATTCTATGAATAATTCCGGATATTTTTCCAATTTCATAAACATGCTTGAACAATACAATCTAACCAGTTTAGATGCTGAATCTCTAGATAATAATAAAATTAGACGATATACCAGAGAGAGAAATATCTATCTTTTTGGCGGCACAGCCTCGAAAATTCAAAAAAACTAGAATTTTATAAAACTTTTAAAGATGAATATTCTACATCTGATTATCTCTACCAGCTAAGACATTATGACGAACGACAGAATTTTGTTAAATTTAAAATAAGTAATCACAAACTTATGATTGAACATGGTCGATACCAAATCGAGCATTTGCCAAGAGGAAATAGATTATGTCCTTTATGTAACTCAAATCAGGTAGAAGATGAGATTCATTTCCTCTTTCAATGTAACAAATACTCAGTACAGAGACAGGCATTTATTAATCAAATCAATCGAATAATACCTGACTTTGACAAGAAATCATCTCCGGAAAGCATAAAACTGATAATGAATTCGAAGGAACATCATGTAAATAAGTTAGTTATGAAGTTTGTCTCCTCCTGCATGAAAATACGTGATTCATTGTTAGTAATGTAACCGAATTTTTCTAGATTGTTATTAGTGCTGTTTTGTTTTTATTTTGATTGTCATATACATGCTTTTGCAATACTGTAAAGTGATGCGGTCATGCAAATAAAGCAATTTATTACTATTACAGGGTATACAGGGTATACAGAGTATACAAGGTATACAAGGTATGCAGGGTATACAGGGTATACATGGGTATACAGGGTATACTGAGAGTACATAGTTATACATGGGTATACAGGGTATACAGGGTATACAAGGTATACAAGGTATACATGGGTATACAGGGTATACATAGGTATACAGGGTATACAGGGTATACAGGGTGGGAGTACATGGGTATACATGGGTATACAGGGTATACAGGGTATACAAGGTATACAAGGTATACATGGGTATACAGGGTATACATGGGTATACAGGGTATACAGGGTATACTGGGAGTACATGGGTATACATGGGTATACAGGGTATACAGTGTATACAAGGTATACAAGGTATACATGGGTATACAGGGTATACAGGGTATACAGGGTATACTGGGAGTACATGGGTATACATGGGTATACAGGGTATACAGGGTATACAAGGTATACAAGGTATACATGGGTATACAAGGTATACATGGGTATACAGGGTATACATTGGTATACAGGGTATACAGGGTATACAGGGTATACAGGGTATAGAGGGTATACTGGGAGTACATGGGTATACATGGGTATACAGGGTATACAGGGTATACAGGGTATACTGGGAGTACATGGGTATACATGGGTATACAGGGTATACAGGGTGTACAAGGTATACAAGGTATACATGGGTATACAGGGTATACAGGGTATACAGGGTATACAGAGTATAGTGGGAGTACATGGGTATACATGGGTATACATGGGTATACAGGGTATACAGGGTATACTGGGAGTACATGGGTATACATGGGTATACAGGGTATACATGGGTATACAGGGTATACAGGGTATACAGGGTATACAGGGTATACAGGGTATACAGGGTATACAGGGTATACATGGGTATACAGGGTATACAGGGTATACATAGGTGTACAGGGTATACAGGGTATACATAGGTATACAGGGTATACATGGGTATAAAGGGTATACAGGGTATACATGGGTATACAGGGTATACAGGGTATACATGGGTATACAGGGTATACAGGGTATACAGGGTATACAGGGTATACTGGGAGTACATGGGTATACATGGGTATGCAGGGTATACAGGGTATACTGGGAGTACATGGGTATACATGGGTATACAGGGTATACATAGGTATACAGGGTATAGAGGGTATACAGGGTATACAGGGTATACAGGGTATACTGGGAGTACATGGGTATACATGGGTATACAGGGTATACAAGGTATACAAGGTATACATGGGTATACAGGGTATACAGGGTATACATGGGTATACAGGGTATACAGGGTATACATGGGTATACAGGGTATACATAGGTATACAGGGTATACAGGGTATACATAGGTATACAGGGTATACATGGGTATACAGGGTATACAGGGAGATAAACAATCTATTACTATTACATGAAGGATATATCTATTTGGCGTAAGCGTAACATGAAAGAATAACCCAAGATGGCGGCAAAAACATCCTGAGACCGATCACGAATGAATGTCTCATTACCTAAGACATTTAACAGTTTATGCATAAAGATCAAAGCTTGAAAAATGGAGCATACTACCAAAAAGGATGGTACGTATTCTTCCTAGCCTTGCTTCAACTCTGAGTGAGAAATTTTATTGTAAAGCGGTCTTGAATATAGCAAATAAGCTTAAGCTTAATGTTGTTTTTAACTTATGGTTGCAGAAAAATGTCAGAAAATTTCTGTTTCGTTGATTGCGAGGCGAAATATCATCAAGACTGTGGGCAGATCATCAGATGATATGTGAGCGTAAACGTATACCTTTGCTATCAATACTGTCGTCTTAACATGACTACCATAATTTTATTTTTCTGTTAACTTTTGTTTTTGTTGTAACAGGGCTACTCAGTTATTAGAGTTGAGTCATGTCAGGCTGGACCGGGAGAAGATAAGTGAGATTGACAACCTGGACTGCCTTGGGCCTGTCACTCATTTGTATTTACAGAAAGTATGGAGTGCTTATCTTGGCCTTTTTGTGCTGGACTGGGTGGAGGGAGGGGGTGGGTGGTTTGTGAGATGTGTGTGGTGGGGGCGATTCTTGACCCTTTGTTGGGACATAAGTTGGACGTGTACCACTTAAGGTTTAAAACCCTGACCCTGTTTTGGACTTAAATGAATGGCGGGTATAATTTTAAAGTTCACGTTCCACAGATCAGGAATTATTCAGGTCACATGCTACAGATGAATAAACAGGACCAGAAGTGTCTCCTTAATCCCTATCAAAATAATGGTTATGATCGAAAGAAAACCATTGGTTTAATAGATAAAACAGTGCAGTGACCTGTATATAATTCATGAACCACCGCCCCTGTATAGGACAACATCTGTTTTTAGACCCAGACTGTCCAACAATTCTGATCTCATTAGGATTCTCCTAATTTTGCTTGAAAATCCCGAATCCCGACCAATATGCGATCAGGATAGGAAAAATCCTGATTTTGACATCTGTTTTGATATTTTCAAATACATTGTTAGGATAACACAAATTAAGAACACCTAACAGAGTGTACTTAACTGAAACTGAAACCCTGCAAACTGAAATATACCGCCTGAAATAAAAACAAAAAAAACAAAGTCGAGTCCTTGTATGTGAAAACATACAAATAAAAATGGGCATAAAAATAGCAATTGACTGAGCAAACATTTTAGAAAGAAACCGATTAGCATCATGAAATATTTCTCGAGAACTTCAAGTATCCATTCCTACCCTACTCGCTCCTTAACTGATCAACATTTTAGTGTTCAGAATTCCAGACTTGATGTACAAAAGAAAGCTTTCTGCCGTGTTGGCGTCAAAACCCAGAATGAGATCTTACCTAATTACTTTAAAATGTTATCTAAAAAGGCCTTCTCAAAAAAAAAATTAAAGTTGCACTATTTGACTTTCTAAAAGCACACGATTCATAATATGTTGAATTTGATGACATCACTTCAAAATTAAAAAACTATAATATAGGATAAGATTATCTGTCTTTTCTGTATTCTCACAGCAAAATTGTTTACTCACACTTTGTGTCCTTTTCCATTTGTTTCTTTTTATTTTATTGTGTCTTATTTTCAATTCAAACTTCCTTTTGTTAAGTAGTTAATCAAATAATATTCATGGTGTGAATATGTGTAATGACCCACCTCGATTAGTCTTTGGTATCTGCGGGTCAAATCATTTCCTGTATTATTGTTATATAAATTCTAATAAAGTATAAATGACCTTCCTGGCAGAACACAGGAATAGCATTTCAGAGCATCAAATTTCAAAAGACATTTTCTGGGATAGCATGCCCCCAGGCCCCCCTTGCTGCTTGCACCCTCAGTGCTCACCTGATTCTTTGGTTATTAAAAAAAGACCCCGATTTTACATACGCAAAGGGTTGGACAGACTCTAGAGCCCAGGGACACTCTTCTGGGCTAGCCATCTTTGTGTATGTGATTTAATGTTTCAAATTAATCAAAAGTCGACAAAGTCAGCCCATAAATCCCTACATGTTCTGAGTCCCCCCAAGAAAGTAACCAGATACAGAGAAGATGTTGATGTTACTAATTCACTGTTCATTATCTGTGAAGGAATGAAAATTTGAATTATTTGACTCAGTAGTGCCAGCAACTGACAGATTCAATTTCCAAATAACGTATTTGCTATTTAATAGAATCTATTGTGGAGTCATCCTCAGAGACCCAGGGACAGTCGGTTGGGCCATTTCTCCTGGCCCGACTGACTGCCCCTGGGTCTCCGAGGATGTTGTGGAGTATGCTTGAATTGGTTTAACAGCAGTTGATGACTTAATTTTAACTTCTCAACCAGCTTTAGCCAGTTCACTGCATGTTGATCTGTTATTTACTTAAGTGTCACTTGTTAATTTTCAAATAAGCCTTTCAAAAATTTAATCTTGATTTGCTTTAATCATGTGTTGTTTTCCATAGAATCAAATAACAAGAATTGAGAATCTTGAAGTTCTTCCCAAGCTTAAGTATGTTTTGTGTATAGAAACTACAGCTTAAAGTCCATACTTTGATGGGGGATTTTGGTTTAGTATCAGTGATGTTTAATGCGGGTTTCATATTACTGTTGGTCAACAGATTCCTGACATTAGCTGATAACAAAATAACAAAAGTGGAAAATCTCAAGATCCTCACAAAATTGCAGTTTTTGGATCTTTCTGACAACTTGGTGAAGGATTTTGATGAAGGTTTATAATTATTAACTCTTTAACTATAATTAATGTAAAACTGTTTTATCCATTGAAAAACTTAGAACTATTGAACTGTTGGCATACTTTCACAACTTCTTTTTCTATTCATTTCACAGGAGAGTTCCCAGCAAGTTTAATTATTTTGAATTTAAAGGGAAATCCCTGCACTCATCTTGTGGATTACAAGTATGTTTTGCCTGGCTAATAAAAATGCCTAGTTTTTTCCATTCTTTAAAAATAAAGTACAATATATATTGAAGTATAAATAACAGTTAAGTTCAAGCTTGTAAACATCCTTTGTGAAACAAAAATACTGTCACATTTTATTATACAGGCTCATTTGAAGTAGCTTTTCTATTTTATGCTATGAACCTCATGCATTTAATATGCATAATGTCTGTGGCCACCTAGTTAGCTCAGTTGGGAGAGCATTATTTTTATTGGCTTAGAGTTTATTACGTTTGAGTTTATTGCTTAATGTATATATTAAGTATATAAATTATAAGCTTAATTTACATATTAAAGGGATAACCTCATAATCCTTCTTCAGGGGTTACAGTGCTTATAATGGTTACCTGTAAACATTGTATGTAATATTAGTTTAATATGATATATTATATGCAATATCTCATTATCAAATTTACCAAACTAGTGTACGTAGATCACAGTGTGCCACAATTTAAAAACAATGACTTAAATCCCCATGCCTTATTCTTATTCTAAATTTGAAGCAAAGGGTTCTGAGGAAAAGATTCTATTTATCTGCTTTTATATTAAATTATTATAATATCATTATTTTATTTTTATTACTAAGTAAACAATGCATTGACTTTTCTTTTTAGGAAAAAACTGTTTGTTGCCCTGCCACTGTTAAAGCAACTGAATGGTCAAGACATAACAAGGGAGGAACGACTTCAGGCTGGTTGTGCTGCTGTGTATGTTTTTCAGATGTTATAACCTTTTGCTACCAATTGCTGGGACTTGTAAGAATTCTCCTTTAGAGTTGTACTTTCCTGTGAAAAGTGGGTTATCTGTAAGCTAGGAGAGATGTTAATTTAGGGATAACCTCTTGTTTTGTCGAATACCATAAGCCGATAACCTAATGATCCTCCTTCAGCTAGGTGTCGAAATGGCTACCTGTAAACAGTGTATGTATGTACGATGCCTTGGATTTATGTTGGCTTGTGTTTAAAGTATCAACAAGTAGGAGTGAAGCATGGCCAGGTCATCCCGAAGGCACCAATTTCAAGTTCTGCCCTGACAGCTAACTAAATTTCATCTTGGCGGTCCTGAGTTGAAATCTAAGCGATGCCTGTAAATCATCCTCTCCTCTTGTAGGGCTTTTCAGGAATAATGAAACAAAATAAAATTTAATGGAGTATAACATAACATGGTTAAAAATCCCAACTGGTAGTAGGCAAACCATATGCAGTTGGCTATTTTGCAAGTGTGGCCGAGGATTTGAACTCGGGACTACCGAGAACAAAATTCCAGCAAGCTGCCAGGGCAGGACTTGAACTTGGGGTCTCCAAACTACCAGTCTACTAAGCACTGCCTTTATTAACCTTTTGGAGTAAGGAGGGTGCAGTGGTGAGAGCACTCGCCAGTTACCAGTGTGGCCCTGCAGGTTCAAGTCCCAGCAGTGACACCATGTGTGAAGTGAGTTTGTTCTTGCCTGTCTTCCCTACCCTCAGAGATTTTTCTCTGGCTACTCCTGATTTCCCCTTTCCTTAAAAACCAACATTTCAAATCTCTATTTGATTTGGAAAATGTTTCCAATAAAAAGTATTATTTGGGGACAATAAGAGTGCAACAGGTTTATAAGTTCTTTAGCCATTAAAACAAGTCTAATTTGTAGATGTGATCACTAAATTTCTTGTTATGTGCAAGATTTAAATATTAATTTTATCCCACTGATCGAAGTTGCTTTGTGAACTGACAGTGAGAGTGACTCAGATGAAGAAAGTGATGACCAAGAAGAGGAAGAAGAAAAGAATATTTCAGTGGAATCAAAGCAAGGTATAATAGACAATCAAATGCTTCAAGAATACTCAGCTGTGCTTAGTTGTCCCTGTAAAAAGGTGATGCAAAGGTGCATATGAACCAAAGGCCCAAACAGCCTGAGCTTATCCCCAGTTTCCTTAGCATGAAGCATGCTGAGGTGTATTGCTACTCCCCCCTGGACAGGATACTAGTCCATTGCAGGGTTATCCCTCAGCAGTATGTGACTGGTACCCATTTTTGTACAGCTTGGGAGAGAAACAAAATGGAGGAAAGTTCTCTGTCTTAGGAAACAACGCAACAGGCGAGGCTTGAACCACACACCTCCAGATCTGGAGTTCAAGGTTTTAACTGCTCAGCCACACACGCCTCCAGGGCCCTGTGCCTTAATTACTATTATATACTCTTAGATAGCATTTTATTAATTCGTGTTAGAAACATAACAAAGACAAAGTTTAAGAAGTTGCTATTGTTTTTCCAGTTTTGTTCATAACACTGGCTAACTACTCTCTACATGAGTAGATATAGCGAGATAGACAGATTTAGATAGTGGGTATGTAGGCCAATCAGATTGTAAAATTTGTGGTAGTTTGCTAGCTCTGGTTTAATTTTTCTGCCAATAAAACTGGTATAACCTATCTTGCCTTCCCTACCCCCATTGCAACCTCCACCACTAATAATATTCTTCTTCTTGCTTTACGAAACCCCACCTCCTTCAAAATGAAGATTCTTGTGATATTGGCAACTATAGGCAACTTGTCCTGCCCAACTCAGCTATCCTACTAGTCTCATTTACTAGATAGCTTCCTCTAGTGTCCATGCTCCTATCCACCCTCCCCTCTGTATGTCCACCCTCCCAACCCAGTCACAGAGAACCCTTCCCCCACTCTCCCAACACTTCTATTACACAGAGTGAATCATCTGATAGGTAGGTATATAATTTCTTGAGAAGATCTTGCAAATAGTATTTAGTTTTTGTCCATTCAAGTGGCAGACAGCAATTGTCTTAAATTTTTTTTAGGCTCACTACACCAGCACTGTAATGACATTCTTGTGAGAGCAAAAATAAGGACGTTGAAGGTGGGTGTTTCTTTACTGATGATGATGAACTATGCACATGATACAATGTAACTACACACAAATACATAGCTAACTAAAGATAACGATAGCTCTCTAGAGGGCATGTGTTTACAGTTTTTGTTACGTCTGTAGTGCACTTGTCATTTTATCAGCTTGCTAAGTCATATAAGCACGAAACATAACCTGTTTTGTCGAAGAAAATAAAGTGTGATTTCTTAATTGCATGGAAGAAAAAATTATTTTTGATGTAGATGGTGATGCTTATTTATCTGCAACATTAAGTTATGCTTCACCTTCATGTCATATAGCACACGGATGACAAGTGTCAAAGCATGCTGCTTGTCTAAAGAAAAGCAGGGTTATTTCACAGAACACCAAATGCTAAATGACTCTGAAGTTTAGTGATTAGTCTTAGGAAACTGAGTGCATCACGTTTCAGGTGATTTTGCCCAGTATAATGACCCTAAATATAGGAACGTGATTCACTCAGTTTCCTAACCCTAATCACTATAAACTTCAGAGTCATTCAATGTTTAGCAGCCTTTCGGCATTCTGCAAAATACCCCTGCCAGTTAATTTACAGGAACATGCAAAGCCAGACATTTTTCTGTAATCAGTGAAGAGTAAGTTCTTGTTTTTTACCTCAGTTTTGTAAAGAACATTCATGTTTTTTGTAACAGGAAGAACAAGAACATAAGAAGAGAATGGAGGAACTAGAAAATATTCGTAAACTGCATTCCCAGGAGTTATCAAGTAAAACATCATCCAGACATTGATGACATTCAGCAGTGTTGATGCCATCTGGATCAGATGGTGAACAACAGCAAGGATGTAATTATAATTTTTTCAGGATATCAAGACACAGAAAGGAATTTTAGTGTTGCAAATAGGGAGTGAAAAAAAACAAGAAAATAAAACACGTTTAACAGCTGGTTGATCATTGTCTACTTAAAAGTGAGCAACGCATCACGGTTTCTCCTGCTGCACAAGTTCTGGATAAAAATTAATTTTCTGTTGAATTTTTTGTTCTTTAAGCTAAAAGAACTGAGAAAGTATTTATCACTGAATGTGTGTTTTTCAGGTACTACAATCAAGTAAATTATTAGAAACAAAACTCAAAGTAGAACATAACAGGATAAAAAGAACCCAACTGGTAGCTAGGCAACCGGTTAGCTGTTTACAAGCATTACAAGGATTTGAATTCACAATGACCAAAAAACAAATTCTACTGATCAGCCAGTTGTTGGAGCGGAACTCAAGCCAAGACCGCAAGATTGTGAGTGCGAGACTCTGACTGCTTGGCCATTCATCCACCCCCTACTCCTGCACCAGTTTAGCTTTGACCTTCAAGACTCTCCTACACCTTGACATTTCCAGTGACTCTTCAGGGGGTGGGTATGGACACCTTTTGGAACCACACAATCAAAGTCAAGGCAAACTGCACAGAACAGTAAACACTAATGCTCTCTACTTTGTTTTCCCCATACATCTGTTTAGTTACAGATCACAAAATGATGTCAAAATGAGCAGGGTTAAAATTGTTTCCTTGGGTGCACTGGATTGACTGAATTGAAAAATAAGAATGCGCACAAGTTTTGAACATACAAATCTCATCTACTGTGATTTCTTGACCATTTTTAAATGGTATTTAGACCTTCAAGCACTAAGAGTGATTGGCATCAAAGTTCTCCTTGTGATATCGATGCTTTGTTAAACAGAGTGGTCATGAGAATTACAGACATGATCACACAAGATGAATTTGCTTGATTTTTTATCAATTTCTCCCCACTGCTTCTGTAGGAAATGAATAGAGGCAAAAAATGAGAATTCAAAATTTTGATCTTTGGGTTTAAAGGGTTAAGAGTCTAAAAACTTTACATGCATCAGAATATTTTATTACAAGAAGATTTCTTGAAACAAAACAAGTTAGTGATTTCTAGGGCTTTATTTTTATTATGGAATGGGGTCAATCAAACGCTCCTAGTTTAAAGCCAGTTGAAATTTGAAAATAATATGTTCATTAATTTCAATCACCACTGATTGCAATATAAAATTCCAAAATGGGTTACGTGGAAATATTAAATGAATTTCATGAATTTAAATCCAGGTTCGCTTTTCTTTCATTCGAAAGCATTTTCCTGGATAATTTTCTCTATTCTCTTAAGATTATCTACTCTCCATAAAATTGTAGACAAATCTGATTTCAAATTTTGCACTAACCATGGGTTATCTTGACCCAGCCTTAAACAGCCCGGTCCTGAAGTGACAGCTTTCTATTCACAGCAATATGGAACCACACCAAACCATTATGTTTATTTACAAAAAATCAGAATTTTCCAGTCTTGAACTAATTATACAGAAAAAAATGTGCCTACTGCAAAGACATTTAAAATTTATTTGTGATGTGGCTTTACAAGAGAGTGTCTTTCATTTCTAAAATGATAATTACACAAAAAATTATTATTAATTATTATTGCATAGCATTTTCTTCTTAATATTTTTCATAGAATCATGTGACACTAGCGTATCATAACCCAATCACTGTACTAGTCCCTTCAGGAATAGATGTCATGCACTTTTCAGTGCGATATTTACTTTTCTGCACAGCATTTAGCAAGGCAAGGAACTGCTACTCTGTATAATTAAGGGTGCACTCACTGATGTACCCAGTTTTTGATTTAAAGAAAACATAACTTTTATCACCATTCTCACATGAGTTATCTATATATATATTGGATCCTTTGTCACAAATTTCTCCAACCTCGGCAAACTATGAGGTTTTGAAGTTAGTAGACTACAAAAAGTCTTCTTGTATACAAATACCACCAAGTATATGGTCTTGAAGATCTGCACCAATTTAAAAAATTTTTTTCTCCTAGAAATTACTAATAAGCATTGATGAAAGTCCTATCTCCTCGGAGGAGGGGGTGGAGGAGGTGGAGCCCCTCTTGATGGTGGAGGAGGTGGGGGAGTAGCCCTAGGTGGGGGTCCACTTGCTCGGTTTCCACTGGGGTTCCCAGAGGCTTTTGTACTGCCTGAGGCTGAGGGAGAAAAGGAATATTGTCAAGTCAAAAGTAAATCCTACAATTCATTTTTGAACAACTGAACAAAGCAAATGCAAATGATTACTGGGGTGAGGTCAATTCAATGGTCAAACCTTATAATTTCCTTCACAGACCCTGAAGTTAAAATAACATCACGCTCAAGGGGTACACTCAAGTATTTTTCTGATTTGGGTCCACATGGTCTTAAGTCTTCAGATTCCCCCATCAGATGGACACTCAAGGAAGAACCTGCACTGAAACAATAAACTGATTTTTCGGAAATTTATCAAAAGAATTTTGAAAACTTTCCGAAAAATTTGTTTATTGTTTCAAATAATTATTTTTTAATAAATATGCAGTCTGTGTTCACAAAGTCTAAAGCCACTTGTCTGCTTTGGTGTTTTAAACTTGAAAAAAAGAAAACAAACTATGCAGTGTGAAACATTACATCATGAAACAAAGGAAAACTTACCAGTCTTCTTGGGATTTTTACTAGGATATGTTTTTGCTGTGTCTACAAAAGGTTCTGGTGGTGGCAGATCGGTATTAAATTGAAATCTTGATTCAAAATCATCTAAAAGAAAAAAAGGAACTTAGTTTATACTGGATAACAGCAAAGAACACTGCTCCAAGAAAAATCACAGGCCTGTGCAATTTAATATCTCACGACACCTCTAAAATGAAGGGCTGCCGCTGTCATAGACCTCTGATCAAATGGCAAATTCTCTCTTTGTCTTGCAAGTATAAACAAGGCAAATTGAAGAGGAGAATCTAACAGTGATCAGCAATCACTTGGGGCACTCCTTCAATTAACTGTTGGAGAGCTTCGAAAGAGTTGTCATGACTTACCTTCAGGATAACTACGGCTTGGAGCCAGAGGCGGAGGCGGAGGTGGCATTGAGTTCCTTGTTGGTCCATTCATCATAGAACTTGACAACCTATCAGTTGGTGGAGGCGGAGGTGGAAGCCCTCCTCTCTTCTCCGTACCTCCTCTTGCTGGGGGTGGAGGTGGTGGTCCTAGCCCTGCCATGGGTGAAGGAGGGGGCAGAGGGGCTGATTCCCTGCTTGGCGGTGGTCCACTACTTCTCTGTTTGTTCATAGGTGGAGGTGGTGGTCCTAGCCCTGCCATGGGTGGAAAAGGGGGCAGAGGGGCTGATTCCCTGCTTGGTGGTGGTCCACTACTTCTCTGTTTGTTCATAGGCGGAGGTGGTGGTGGAGCTTGTGATGGAGGTCTGGAGGATGGTGGTGGAGGGGCTCTACTAGGAGGTGGGGGTGGTGGCCCTCCCCTTGATGGAGGAGGTGGTGGGGGTCCTCCCCTTGGGGGAGGGGGTTGTGGTGGAGGCATGCTTGGGGCATTCCTCATGGGTGGAGGGGGTGCAGGTGATCTTGGGGCAGAAACATGTGATGGAGGGGGAGGAGGTGGTGCATTTCCTCTTCCTGGTGGAGGAGGAGGGGGACCTTGTCTCATGGAAGGTGGCCCTCTCACAGGACCACCTGATGGAGGCGGAGGTAATGGCCTGGATCCAGTTCCTGACGGGGGTGGTGGAAGAGGCTTAGAGCTCTCAGAAGATGGCTTGTTTGCCAATGGAGGGGGTGGAGGAGGAGCTGAATTGTCAGGTAAGGAAGGCTTGTTTCCCAGTGGAGGTGGAGGGGGTGCCATCCCAGCTGCTCTGCCTGGAGGTAGGGGAAGTGGTCTTGAATTACCACTGGGAGCTGGTGGCAGTGAGGTACCAGATGTGTTAGGTGAAGGTGGTTTAAATCCTGGAGGTTTCATGGCTGGTCCTTTAGCTCCTGCAAATAATCAATGTCAGCTTAGTATACTTACTCTACTTGCTTTGTGCTACTTTAAATTGTTATTATTTTATTTATTTACCTCCTGTCCCAGGTCTGCCTCTTTCTGCCGCTGATTTTAGTTTTGGCATTCCTCCAGCAAACAGACCACCAAGTCCCATGGGTGCTGCACCCATACCGCCGCCGCCGCCACCACCACCACCGCCGCCGCTGCCACCGCCACCACCACTTGGGCTTGGTTTAACTGCAAAAAAACATTACTTGTCAATGACAAATATCAAATCAAACTGCTAGATGTACAAGTGTTGCAAGTAACTAGTTACAATGCACTACTCAGAAAGACCTTTCTACAAACATCTTTACTGAGTTGACTAAGGCAGTCTAGCAGTTACAATAATATACCATTAATTTTAGAAACATGGTGGTAACATACTTTCAAAAACAGAGTGGTAACGATAATTAATATGATCACACAGTGTGAATTAGATAGATACTTAAACAACTTCTCACTGCTACATCCATAGGGACAACAAATTATGAGAATTTAAATTTTGAATTTACAGTTTTAAGGGTGATTAGGGTGGTCTTATGATGGGAATTCGATTAAAAGAAGCCAGTTTTGAATTATTAAAATTCGTACTTGGGTTTGAGGCTGAGGAACAGAAAACAAAACGGAAACAGTTCATCCCTGAATCTCACTGCAACTTCTTTTGTTTTATTGCCCTCAGCCTTGGTCAGCCAAGTATGAATTTTAATAACTTGAAACTGGCCTATTATCAGGGCTGTCAAAAAGTTTTTAAGCAGCAGCCTGATAATGAATAGTAGGCAGCTTTGGAACTTGCACCAGAGGAAAAAGTTCTTGAAATTTTGAAATTTTGAGTCTCGGAAATGCCATTTCCAGGGGTTTTCAAGATGTATTTTCAGCTGCGGACACCATGTTCTTTCATCAGAATACATGCAAGACTGGGAACAATGCCATTGAAATGTCCCAGGCGTTCCACGACATCGCACAGTTCAAACATTTCACAGATCTAAACCTGTTTAAATATGTGTTCAATGTCATTCAAAACTGGGAAATGAAGGCTTAACAAATTTTATTCGATGGTGCATATTTTTTGTTAGCAGTTATGGTAGAAGGAGATGAAAGCAGCCAGCTAAGGATAGCTAACTAGCCGGCGGTTTTGGCCGGCTACCAGCCCTTATTGAAGCCCTGATTATGTGACAGCCCTCAAACAGGGAATCAGATTGCTCACCTCCTCCTACAGTTGGTGCACTGCGGTCATTTGTTTCTACTTTCTTAAGCCTTGCTCCTTTGTGGATCTGACTCAACAACGCCCCCCTGTCCTGAGGTTTACCAGATGACTTTGGTGGTGGACCAGATCTAGGTGCAGGGGGAGGGGGTGGTCCAGGAGGTGGAGGGGGAGGTGGAGGCATTATTGACTCTTGGAATGGTTTACTCCACCTTCTATAATTTCTTGTATCACCTGAAAAAAAAAAGTACAATAAAGGGATCTCTGACTGTCATCTTGCTGAGATAGAAAGTACTGGGGTATTGATGATGTAAGGAATTCATATTTTCTGGACATGATTTGGAAACATTTTTGGTTCATCAAGGCTTTTTTCCTTAGAAAATTTAATAGTGTGCAAATACATCAGTTTATGTTAGATTTGCTTTCAATTGAAAGTGTTGCAACAACATCTTGGCAGCAAGTTGTTTCCATCACAAAGATAAGCCAAAAATAATTCTCCAAATAACTTTGAGTGGAATTAAAAGTTTGATCTTAACATAATCTTAGCATTAATGTCATTTCTTTCAAAAATGAAGCTAAGAATCAAGATATTTTTTACAAGATTTAGGAAGTTTGGTTTTTATCATGGTTTAAATAGTCACACAATGCAACACCACAAGCCCCATGATGTCAAATTATTTGTGCTTCAACTTTAAAGACTTAACTGTATATTAAATCCAGAAAAAAATCATGGGATGAGAAAAGAACACTTAAATGAGTCAATTTCTAGGACCAAATTAACACAGTGTTTACTTTACTGAAGGCAAGATATCTTCCAATTTCGCTAAAAGAAGGAAAACTTGCTGGCATGTGGGAAGAAGGCAATGGTCATCATTAAAACAAAAATAAAATAAAGCAAAACACTATTTCTGGGTGGCATGACCTCAATAAAGAAGAATGCCCCGGATCCCTCTAGACGTTTGGCTTTCCCTTTCTTCAGCTAAGCCATCAGCTGCCTAGTCTTACATTTTAGGCTTCTGTTAGAAAATCTACTGTGAACTCTGCACAGGAAAATATAACGGATTCCCCTTTTCGGATATTTTGGGGTATTTAAAGAATACCCATAAAAATCCCAAATTTGGCAAAGTGAGACAAGTCCCAACCAGGGAATTCCCAACCAAGTTCCCAGATTGGGACTTGTCTCACTCTTCCAAATTTGGGATTTTTTTGGGTATTCTTTAAATACCCAAAAATATCCAAAAATGGGAATCCGTTATTTTTTCCTGTGCTGCCTTCATTCCGGAAAGTAAGGGTTTCCTTGATTCAGATTTAAAAGTTCTCTTCTTGACAATAGGGAGTAGGATGTGCTTAAAACAAAGGATTATTGTCAGACAAAGAAACAGGCAAGACGACGTGGCGGGCAAATAGATGAGAAGTGCTTGTGCACATCTAAGATACCACTAACTGTAACATTACGACAACAGAGTGGCATGATTTCCTCTCCCACCTACCCATAACTATAAAACGGTAATGCAAACATCACAGCAGAAACAAAGATACAGTGGAAACCGGATAATACGGACACCAAGGCATCCAGGTGTTCATATTACGTGGGCTCTTCCACGAAATGTCACGTACAATATTTTATCAGTTTTAAGACTACAGCAGACATTTTTACAAGGAAACATTGTTTAATTTCTTATCTGTAGCTTAAACAAGTTCATCCCAAAGAAACCTCACACTCTTAGTTTGCGGCTCAGCCAGGTGGAGTGAACATGAGACAGAACGTTTGAAAGGCCATTCACTGTTTCTGCTAGGTTTTCATTGGTAAGATATTAAGTCTAAGACACTGTGCCGATAACCAGTGTCCATAAAGAAAGGTTGATGATATATGAGAGTATGTGACTCGGGACACAGAAAAGTGTCCACTGTGCTTATTAACTGGTGTCGGTATTAAGCGAGTTAATTTTAGAGAATAAATATCAGCTTTTTGTTGGGACAAATGAAACTGTCCGTTTTGTATGGATGTTCTCATAATTTAAGCAGGTGTCCATAATAAAGTGTGGTTCTACTGTACAGGCAATAAACTTAACCAGTATAGACGGACTAAGGCCGGGATATTTACATGAGACTGAGACGAACTCAAACCATTATGAGTTCATATAGGTCTCCATACAATTCTTTTCATGCGTTTACATGGGACCGGCCTCAAAATAACCTTAGACTGGTCTGACTTCAAGTTATGAGTTATGTCGTACCGGTCGTATCGTACCGGTCTGAGTCTGTACCGTTCTCATGCATGTAAAACGGAAACGAATCTCAGACCAGGTCAATAAATAGCATGCTTCTTTGTATGGCTCCATCATTTTTGCTTTTTCTTAGCAAAAATAGGAACACACACTATGGAAAGACTTAGAAGTAGCTTCAATTGAATATAAGGCTTGGATTAATGTGAAAGATTGCACCATTTTGAGATGCTGTGCAGTAAATATTAACAGGCTACCAGATGAGCATTAAATAAAGCTTATAACTTTCTGGGAGCAGTAAACTCTTCGGTCAACTACTCACTGTCTACATTGGCAAAAATTGTGCTCCAGTTAGGACAGATAATATAATAAGTTAAATAATCAACTTGTGAAAGCTATATAGCTCCCAGAATCTCCTGTTTTTGAGTTTGTACTCGTTCCATATAATTGACCAAACATATTTCTTCCTGGTCTCATGTAAACGGCTAAAAAAATTACAAATTCGTACCAGTCTGAGTTCATCCTGGTCTCATATAAATACCCCCTAAGCTATAAATATGAATTTGTAAAACTGAATGTAATGGTGGGGGACTGAGCCGCTTAGCCTTGCTATTCGAGAATAGTATACGCAGTTCATAGTCAAGATATAAGTGAAAGCAAGCAAGGACATGACACTGGTCAAAGTCCCAATCCTGATTATGCCAAAATGGAGCTCAAATATGCGGAACAGAGTAAGGAATATGCATACTGTAAATGATCTAATAAATGCCCACTCTTAAGTAAATGCCTCTTATCTAATAAACGTCCTCCCTACACAGTTAAGTTTGTACCAAATGCCCCCCCAAGAAAATTGCTCCAAAATACAAGGAAATGGCAAAATAGGGCAAAATCAATCAACTTAGTAATTTTATTGTTTGATTAACATCGGTTTGTGTATTATGTCATGTTCAATTTCATGGTCAAGGTAAGGATAGCGCTCTTTGATTTTCTTGATCTTGGTGCGCACTCATTAAAGTACCCTCTTGATTGTAGCAAAAGAGAAAAAAAAATTAAATTAGAAACCTTGGAGGGAAAAAGCCGTCAGCGCACAGTTGAGATTCTGTTAACATAGAAACTATTTTGGCCAAAAGCATATTGTATTAAAAGTTACAAGAATAAACGCCTCTCTCTTTTAAACTCCTCCCATCTATTAAACACCCCCTCTTGGACCCCTAGAATTTAATAAATGCCCCGGGCATTTAATAGATCAATGACCGTATTGATATAAATGGCAAGATTGGGTTAATAACATGCTTAATGGTAGACAATCAGGTTATTGTTTATAACAAGTGTAAAATGCAAAGGGAATTTGTCCAGAAACTCTTCTTTCCAACTTGGTATAATGTGAGAATTAACACCCTTGAAGGTATTGTCATGAATAAGCTTACAATACAAAATTATTGAAACTGTAACCTAATACATAAGCCATAAGCCAAACGTCTATCTATAGCCAATAGAGCACCACTGCTCAAACTACTGTAGCTTATTTTGATACGTCAGATTTATGTACGGAGGAAACTCTTATAAGAGGGAGAATTAGATAAGACAGTTTTCTTCCTAGACAACTCACCGTAGCAAACATCAAGCACTTTTCCCACTCATATGACAGGGAACTTCTGAGTAGCTGTCCGAGATTTATAGTACATTAGGTTTGTACTTCCGCTTATGATGACTTAGTTTCGCTCTCCTTCGGCAATACTGTTTATCGGCACTTAATATTTCGATGACCACAAATAGATACGGATGAAATTACAACAATGGCTAAATTTTTCGCACTTGATCTGAGATTCGATAAAAAGTAGACGTGTATCATTACGGAACATTCAATTCGCACACTATTTCCTTAATAGGAAACAGCACTTGCCACATAATCTAGTTCAGACATGTGACTTCTTGGAAGTAAATTGCTGCTTAGATAATTATTGTCACGATGATCACTATGGGGAAAGACACTAGATCACAGTA
Organism: Porites lobata; assembly: GCA_942486035.1. Classification (NCBI taxonomy): domain Eukaryota; kingdom Metazoa; phylum Cnidaria; class Anthozoa; order Scleractinia; family Poritidae; genus Porites; species Porites lobata. The sequence goes on along the minus strand of CALNXK010000064.1, from coordinate 2,278,722 downwards.
AGAAAAACCCCGTAACTTAGGCGAAGTTGCAAATACTGGGAAATGTCAATTTCAATCGCTGGGACGCGTGCGACTTTATAACGCTTGCAAGAAGATGACAACATTTTTATCACGCTACATAGGGGGAAGTTACTCCCCGACTACATACAAGAGATTATTGGTTACAAAATGTACCACTGGCTACAAGATTCAGTGTCAAGTGATCATTAAGTCTATTGGCCGTGAAATTGTAAAAGAACTCCTGAAATGGTGCAACATGCATACCAAACTTAGGTTGCTTTCGCGCTTCGGAAAATCTTAGTATCATACAATTCTTACCTTAGAATTCAACCTCTACACTCTAGAGGTTCCATATTCTCCCACAATATACTTCAAATGCTATTCATAAACTCAGGATCTAAAAGAGCTCCAAATTTCGGAACGGTTGCCGGTGAACAAAAATGGCCGTAGAAATATAGTACAGGGTTGCGAGTTAGTGCCATGTCGTCACCACCCCTGATTATGACGTATTTCCTCACTTCCAGTCCCACGCTGCGAGAGGCTCGCAGGACGAGGATACCGCGCGTGTAATATTTGGTTTTCTGTTTCCGCGTACCCGTGTACCCGCGTTCCAAAAGAAGAAGAATTTTCATTTTTAAGAAATATTTACCTCATCGTTCTTTTTTTTTTTTTAAATAAATATATACAGAGATGTGACAATAAATTACGTTTGAAGATTTTCTTTTTCAGAATTCAAACTTAATCTGACTTGATATCATTATTATTGTTTTTTTTTTTCATTTTAGTCTAGCCACTCCGACTGACATTTCCAGTACTGAACATTGTCCCTGGGAGTTTCCCTCGAATTGTCGGCATCCTTTATTTCTATGAAAATGAAAAGGAGCAAAAAGAGGAAACATGAATGAATCGGATGGGAATTAAATGTAAAGAAGATCATGGCAGCCATTCAGATGAGCGTAGCGTGCGCATGCACATGCATACCGTATTTATTCGATAAACACCACAAATGGATAATAATATAATGTAACGTAAAAATGCATAATATTTACAAACGATTTACAATAACTGTTGCCAGTGATTGTAAAAAAGTGATTTCAAAATAAACGCTGCATCGGAAACGCTAAAAATTTGATAAACGCCGCGGCGGTAGCTGAAATATGAAAAAGATATATTTTTTTATTTTCTGAAAAAGCATTTTTATCATTAAATCGACTGATACATTTTTCACACTATATTGATGTCTTTGTGTTAATGTTTCCTTTATCCTCATGTTATCATTCCATAATTCTGATGGCGTCATTGGCCTCTTTCACCGACAACACAAGGGATGAGTAAAATAAACAACTAACTAAGGCATTTTTCTGCGTATGGAAACGGCCTTTTCGAGACCCCAAATTTAAGAATTTTGTGGGGGGGGGGGGGCATGCCCCCAGACCCCGCTAGGTTGGGCCACCTTCGGCGCTACGATTTTTCACCCCCACGAGCGTACGCCCTCAAAATCTCACGCTACGCCCCCTGCCATTAGACGCAACTTTTGCAGTTGCGAAAAAATCAGAGTGTCTGAAAAAAGTCTGCTTTTATGATTTTTTGAGTAAATAGGCCAGTTAAACTTCCCTTCTTTTGTATTTTAATGATAAATAACAAGGGAATGAAAAGAAAGAGAAATATTAACAGCGTGTGGCATCAAATTGAAGAATTTTACTCCTCTGGTTTTCCGGTACGAATGGTGACCAAAAGTAGGCTCTTATGGAGGGGAGCGCTCGCACCCACCCCCACTGAACGGCTTTTTCTCAAAGATGTCAATATTCTTGACTGAAACGTTCTTTCAGTTTAAGGAACGATATTCACAATCGTTACAGCAAAGATTTTGTACACAAAACAAAACAAAAAGAATCGAGAAAATCATATTTCCGTACCGCAATAAAATTTACGTACAGCAAAAGATATGAAATAGCTCAGTTATTTCAAAAGTTGTCCTTTTTGCCCTCACTTCCCCTCCCCTTTTTCACAGTGATCACATTCCCCTGTCGCATTCCATGGCGTTAAAAAATCTCCGCTGATCATTGGAATTGTAGATCGAATTAAGATTAATAGTGAGCAGTTACTTCCATTCAGCTAGTCAGAGCTGTCCCCTACTTTCTGCAAATCAGTGTACGTTTCGACATATTCGACATCTTCTTTATTTGGCGGCGATCGCTCAGGTATGAATAAATCGTCATCGGCAACAGGTCTCTTTATACAGTGATGTTGTGAAAGGGGAAGTCCCACGTGGCCAAGGAAAAATCAGGAAGACGACGAAGAAGAAGCCGTGAAAAGGGAAATCAAGGAGTCGGAGATTTTCGTTTCATAACTATTACAATTTTTTTCTTTTTTTTTTTTCAATTACTTTACTTTATCATTTTTTTCTTTACTCTTTTTACCCACGACATTTACTCACACCCACACCCACACCTACGACCCACGACCTCTACCCACTACCCACGACCAACGACATTTAGATACACTTGGGGCTTCGCTCACGCGTGCGCAGCTCCGCTATAAAGTTCTAAGGGGATTTGGTATGGCCTTCAAGGCATTTAACCCTTTCTGGCGTCCCTTGCTCCTTCATTTCGTCCTTAACGGGTAAGTTTTGGAGGATTTGTAGCGTTACTTGCAGGATATATTGAAGCTCCTATTAAAGCTACTCTACTCTTGTAGTATAAAAAAAGTAGCACTGTCACTCGGATAAGAGTGTTGCATCATTCAGCTCCAAGCCCTTTCACACGTTCTAGAATAATGCGTGTCGCGAGTCTTAAGGCTGGAGAAAACTGATATTAGTAATTTTTCCTTTTGCAGTTATCGTGACAGTTGCTGGCTAGAGCGCAACATTACTTTTAAACTTCGTTTTGTTTTTGCGGCGAGGGTGGTACAACCGTTCTGGTCGTACGTGTCAAGGATCCAAACTTGTCGTTTTCAAATTGGCAGTTAAGCAGCTAATTACAGAGGGTAGATCTTGAATCCTCTTATGCTTGAAGGAGATGAAGGTACAAATTGTCCCCGTTTGTGCAGATTTTTCTTCGGGGATAGTTTACGCTCGAAAATTAATATTCGAGGCACAAGAGAGGCTCTGTTCACTAGCTCTTAGTGCACATCCACTTTTTGAACAGACATTGAACCGGAAGAAGTGGTTGACTTGTTTGCTATGAAGCATGCCTCAAGGGAGGCTTGACTTCAGGTGAAACTTGAATGATCTGAATGGACCTAAATGATCATGATGATCAGCAGCCTCGGAGGGGGCGGGGGGGGTACTCCCTTATATAAGCTATATAGGTATGTGCCGCCCCATCGCATATCTAGCCTGCGTAGCAGGCGCTTGGAAATAGTGGCCACAAGAAAAAACGCGCGCGAGAGAAGGAGACACGCGTGTCTCCCTCGTGCGCGCCCGTTCTCTCTTCCGCCCGCTACTTCCAAGCCCCTGCTACGCGGGCTACGCATATCGGGTAGGGTTTTTGCGCTGTTTTGGTCTGAGAACGGGTATACACTTTGCCCATTTTGGTCTGGAATCGGGTATGGTTTTCGAGGAACTACGGGAGCGTATGAAAGTATTTATCGTTTCACTCCAAATGAGTAAGAAAGACGGAAGAGAAATATGCGAATTCGAAATGGATTTGAAGAATTTTTGTGTTTGAGCGCTAATCTAAGTAATGATAACATAATTTTTGCCCAAAGCCCAGATCTGAAAACGGATATGGATTTTGGAAGTCTGGTCTGAGAAAGGGTGTGAAAAATTACATTTTTTGGTCTGAAATAGGCAGGATTTGGAGAACCGGGCGGTACACCCCGACAAGAATTCCCAGCAGTACCCCCCGGGTCAGCAGCAAACCAAGCAAATTACGGTATACGGATTTACAACTTTCTTTCGATTTTTTTCCTTCTAATTAGTGATATTGTCTTCCTCAGACTTTGTAAAATAAAGTAGTCTCTGGGCCCAAAATAAATTCAGTTTTGAAGTTCAAAAACATGCAAATATTTTTTGAAAAAGCTCGTAATGCAGTCTCAGACGACCTAATTTCCACGCCCCCCGGCATTACTGGTCTGCCAACTCGTTGAATGGCACCCCAGAAAAAAAAACTGGCTACAGGCCTCGATTGGCAAAGTTTATTTTATTTTCTTTCAAATTTCACACTGTAAAAGGCTTGTTTCATTGTAAATATACTCAATTTGACAGATTTTTTAAAGAAGAGTTTCTTAAAATTTAAAAAAATAACAATAAAATATAATTTTAAAAAAATAGAGTTTAGATGTTGGTTGAGGAGAGGAGAAGAAAAAACCAGAGTACCAGGCGAAAACCTCTCGAAGCAAAAGATCCAGAGAGAACCAACCACGCTCCCGGAACCAACGAATTGCTAGTCCAACACGCTGTCGTCCTACTCTGGGTTCCAGAGGTTATTTTTTGTTCTTCTTAGGTATTTCGAGAACGATCTCTTGAGCCAGGGTACTGTCACCCAAGCTCCCTCCTCTCAACCTCGTCCCCAGGGCGCTTTTCCCTGGCTTTGGCCCCGCCCCCAAAGCCAGGGAAAAGCGCCCTGGGGACGAGGTTGGCCTCCTCTGTCCAGTGAAGTCGCCATTAGTTTTAACATAAAACTGTGACAGGTTTAACATAGGGAGTTTAACCAACGACAACAAGGACGGCGACGGCGACGCCGACGGCAACGAGAACGACAAAAACCAATATGTTTCGATTGCCAAAACTAAACAACTTTGCACGTGCATCACGCTTTTTTGTACATTTCTTAGCACGTTGCTCGACTACAACGTGAAAGCGCCTAATTTCACGTTTTGTCGAGGGCGGGAACACAAAACAACAACTTTCTTTTTCTTTTCCTGAACTTTGCTACAATCCTTTAGAATTCAACTCCAAAGAAATTTGCCAACATTTGACGAATTAAAGGAGATGGAATAAGCGCGAGAAAGTTTGAGGCAGCGCGAATTCCTTAAAAAATGCACTGAGAGCGTCGACACACATAACTCGTGCTGTGGTGGGAAGGGGGGGGGGATTTTGAGCCGGATTTTGAAGCCATACCAAAATGACCACTATTCAGTCAGGCAGGAGAGAAAAAAACGCCCAAAATATACTTAAAATTGGCAAGAATTTTCAATGAAGATTTTATTCCACTCCCCACTCAAGCGCGCTTAGTCTACTTCTGTGCACTTCATTCAACGTAATTTTACAATCGTCTAGATTTTAGCGGAAAGTTGTCCTATTTACCGAAATGAAGCCTAATAAGCCAAAGAAGCGACGAGCATTACTGTTAGCGGACGAAGAGAAAATGAAAAGTCGAGGCGGCAGTGAAAAATTTGAGTTTGCCCTAACTTCCAAAGCTGCTTGCAAACCAAAATTTCGAACAGTTTGCTTCCTTTTTGTCAGAGTTTGACCAGGAAACGGCTAGAATAGCTTTAAAAAGCGTTCTTCTTCGCGGCGTTTTACTGCTTAAGTGTATTTAGTTGAGATAAAAATAGTTTTGCGTGATTGGCTCCTAGAACGAGGAATATTCACGCCATATTGTTGTGCATGCAGTTTCACTGCTCAATTAAGTTTGTATCAAAATGAACGATTTTTGAGAGGAGAGACGACTTCTCTCCACCCTTCTTAAGTCGAATCTTCTTAAGGGTGGCAATTTTCACTCAAGCTCCATTAATTCGTTCATCCTACAACTGCAGACTATCCCTCCTCGTCTATAGCGGAGGTCGTTCTTCAAAAAGCGGGTTCGATTGAAAACACAGTAAAGAGTAACAAGCTAGTGTCGAAAAAGATTTTATTAAGAATCCTGCAACTGGCGGCAGCGGAGTGGCTTCCACTTAATGTACAATCCTGTCAATGAGCGCAACTTAAGTGTTTTCAGTAGAATAAATGCAAACAACGCAAGAGTGGTCTACATTAGCTATCACTGCAAGACTACACCTTCTACAGCAACACTTAAACCCTCGACACAAGCACAAAGGTAGATTTAGGATAAAATATAGTAAGAAGCTGCCTATTACTGTACTCGGAAAATGAGGTTCTGTTTAACCTATTTTGTCCTTGGTCTTTTCATTAAAACACCCTTGAGTTTTAGCAGAGGGACGATCTCGAACTTACAATTGCATTGGTGGCTCGTCATATGCAGGATTTTACAGATAACGATTTCTCCTCATGATGGCACCAAAGCAATACAGCATACAGATTTCAAATTCAAATGTCACACATGATCTCAACAAGCAGCATTGTTAATAAATGTGTCTAGGCAGAGAAGATGCACAAAATTGAATCGTAGTTTCATTCTTAAACAGAATCGCAGCCATTCTTTTAAAATCCCATTCCTCCCATTCCACCCATTCCACCCATTCCACCCATTCCTCCCATTCCTCCCATTCCTCCCATTCCAGCCATGTCGGCCTTCTCGTCTTTTGGCATCTCAACAATGACCGTCTCAGCTGTCGTTAAGAGCGAGGCAACACCAGCAGCATCTGTGATGGCAGTTCTCACTACCTTTGTGGGGTCAATGATGCCCTCTTGGATCATGTCTACATAAGTGTTATTAAGTGCGTCGTAGCCCTGGTTACCCTCCATGGAGAAAACCTAGAATCGGCAAAGAGAGATGTTATTGATATCCACGTGGCCATAGTCAAACTAAAAAAAGGTGAAGAGTCCTTATCTTAAGTCGGCTCAAAACAGTGATCTGACTAACAAACCTGAGGCTGACGGTGCTTTCATTTTACCCTCCCTCTCCATCAGTGCTCAGTTTTACGGATATTTAAAGCTACACGGACAGCAGAGAAGTCGAAAGAAGGATTGGAGATCACACCTGAAAATCGAACTCGGGACCTTCCGGACAGAAGGCTGCGCACTAACTAACTAATCCTTCCTCCTCAGTCACTCAGATAAACCTCAAAAACTGATACACATGCTAACTCTCCCGGAAAGGACGTGATGTTCCAACAACCCGAGCGGAACTCAGCATCAGAGTTGGAGTGGAGTTTGTTCTCCTGAACAGTCCGTCCAACTATTTAAAGGACCTGTGCCACTAAATTTATAAATTCAAACAGTGAAAAATGCCACCAGACTGAGTGGAACTTCAAAATGATTGCTTAAAACATGAAACGAAGGTATAAATATCACAGGGAATACAAAAGGACGCCTAACACGGATGGCAAACTTAAAGATTGAAACAGATTGTAATTGTGGTTTTTGAAAACTTGCCAGGCTAACAGTTTTTCGAAGTTCATTTTTGTCGTTTGTTACGTTTGATATAGTGCTTGGGAAACAATTTTGTTTTACTCGATCCTCTGATATTGTCATTTACATGTATTTCTCAAGCTCCATTGTGAAGAAGGACAAGTAATTGGCATTATTAAAAAGATGAACTAGACAACCATGAAACAGCCCCTTAAAATCAAAGGTGCACGCCTGCGTTGTTAAAGTTTATACTGCACATACTCTGTTTAATTTAATTCGACAGAAGTTGCTAACTAGAAAACCAGAAGGGTAAAGTGTGAAGTGTTTTGTCTAAATACGGGTGCTGGAGTAGAAGTGAGAGTCCATTCAATTTCAATGCTGTTTTAGATTTCTTTCTGCTTATTTTACATTGTAAGCCCGAGTGCCAACGAACGAACATGTTTACTTTAATTCTAGATCGAGAGCGTGTGTGTGTGATTAAAATACGATTCTTACCTTTGTGTCTGGCGTTTTCATTCGATCAACAGAACAAAAGTGCATAATCAACTTGTTGTAAAATGTTCAAACATTAATACTACTCAATTAAATGTACCTTCTCGACCACGAGGGCTGACTCCACACCAGCATTTTCAGCAATAGTCTGGCAGGGCTTGCGAAGAGCTCGCCTGACGAGTTCCACTCCCTTTTGCTGATCTTCATTAGCTGTTGTAACGCTGTCAAGGCTCTTGTTGCATCTCAACAATGCAACACCTCCTCCTGGAACAATGCCCTCCTCCACAGCAGCCCTTGTGGCATTAAGAGCATCAGTAACGCGGTCTTTCTTTTCATTGACTTCCACCTCACTGGAACCACCAATCTATAAGACGCAACGACTAATCCTTTAAACCCTAAGATCAAAATTTGAATTCTCATTTGTTGCCCCTATTCATTTCCTACAGAGGTAGTGGGAAGACGTTGATAACATATCAAGCAACTTCATCTTGTGTGATCATGTCTGTAATTTTCATGACCACTCTGTTTTACGAAGCATTGATATTACAAGGAGAAATTTGATGCTGATCACTCTTGGGGCTTAAAGAGTTAATAAAAAAATTGTCAAGGAGTGTAAGTCAAAAATTACGTCTTGTGCTAATATCGTGGGTGCAACCTCTTAAACTTCTCTTCAAGACGAAAACAGTGTGACCCTCAAAAAAGAATTACGTATGTCATTTTTAAAAATATATATAGTACCCATATCTAAAATAACCAATGGCTGATAAGAATCCGTTTTGGCTGGAAGATTTGCATAGCCATAAACCACTTTGGGTTAACCTTTAATGTCAATAATATACTGTTTTTTAATGTTATTATTCAATAGCTTATGAAGTTGTCAAGTTATTGCACAAAAAAGAAAATTTGTTAGCCTCCTTAAAAGTTTTACTAAATGAGCTATTTCCGAAGCATGCTGTTAGGTAAAAGCCGTGCTATCATACACTAGAAAAAACATTTCTATTACCTACCTTCAAGATGGCAACACCATCAGAAAGTTTGGCCAATCTTTCATTTATTTTCTCCTTTTCATATTCTGATGTTGTTATCTCCAAGTCTTCCCTCAGTTGAGCACACCTCTTTTCAACCTCCTCTTTTTCTCCTTTGCCTTTCAAGAACAAAGTGTCATCCTTGGTGATTGACACCTCTCCGACTTCACCAAGATCCTGTATTTGGACATCTTCAAGTTTTGTTTCCAGAGCATCATCTCCAAACACCATACCACCCATGGAAATGGCCATGTCTTGAAGAGTGTTTTTACGATTGTCGCCAAATCCTGGGGCCTTAACTGCCGCCACCTGGAGACCAACCTTAAGTCTGAAAAAATAAAGAAAAGGCATTTTAGTTATCATTATTATGGTAACAGGACTGAGTGGAGTGCAATTCAGTCTGTAATCATACAAGACTTAGTGGTCAACAAAATTAGATGACTACATAGAGAGAGTCCGTTTTTATTAATAAGAAATACGATTGCAGACTGAATTAGATGACACAAAGTTACCTGTTACCAATTAATCGTAAACTTAAGCAAAATTAGTGATATTTGCAGCTTTTTCAAAAGTAAAGCACCAGATATTCCAAAAGTTTTTCAGGTTAGAAGTGAAAAAAAAAAAAATTCAAGTGCACACGCACTGACACGTACTGTGCAAATACTTGAATACTTTATTTACATGTCATAGTATTTAGCTATACAGCTAATGGGGGACACAGATTATCTACAAGCATAATAAGTATCCCTAATTAAATAAAAAATGAAATATAACTATATTGAGTATATACATTCTTGGTCATTCTTGAAATCTTTCTAACACTAAAATTATAAAACCTATCACATACACAATTACTTTCCACAGTTGGATTATGACTATAACAGGGATATATGAGTATCAGTTTACTAAATGCGTATTGCTGTCCTATTATCAAATCAGGACAGCTGATAGCCAATCAGGATTGAGAATTTCATTATAGTTATAATTAAGCTAAAAATGTCAATCACCTATAGCATTTTGTGTAATTTCTTGTCTACGTAAAACAGCTCAATGACAGCTATAATAAAAGTATTTTAAATAATTATTATATTTTATTTACTCTTCATTTCAAATTGCCTCATGGCTCCTACACCCATGTCCACTCAGGGGTTACATACAATATTTATCAAAATAATGATAGTTACCTGTTGAGTACAAGGGTGGTAAGGGCTTCACCATCAACATCTTCAGCTACGATAACAAGTGGCTTCCTGTGTGCATTGGCAAGTTCCAGGGCAGGGACAATCTGCTGAATTGATGAAATCTTCTTCTGACAAAGAAGAACCAAACAATCCTGGAATTCAACTTTTTGTCCTGAAAAAAAAAAAAATTGTCATAGGATTAAGATGGCCATTATTCAATGGGTGCAACATTAACAATCAGACTCTTTCAAAGAGGCAAAGATGATCGAACTTCAAATTAATTAACTGACATTGTGTGAGGAATAACCAAGTTGTAGACAACTACCTACACTGGAAAATGTGAACAGTCAATGTAACATTTCACTGCAATAAAACTTCAACTGACCCCTTAAATTTAATAATTTAATAATTAATAATTTTTAGCCATGGCCTCACTTTATGTTGCCAAAATACCTTTGGTTGTGTTGATGAAATAAGGGGAAATGTATCCACGGTCGAACTTCATTCCCTCAATCAGTTCTAATTCATCATGAAGAGTCTTGCCATCCTACAATGTGAAAATTAAATACATTAACCTGGTATCAAATCTCCTGTCATTTAAATCTTAATGAGTCAACTATACTAGGAGAAATCGGAGCTTAGGAGAGTGCGTTCCATATGTTTGTTAGGCGTACAGGTAGCAGTTGAGGGGGAAGGGTGGTTGCAATATAGGTAAATATGATTATGGCACATTTTGAACGTAAGGGTTGCCTACAGCGAAACCTCTATTTAAACTGTGAATCATTATAAGAACGTTTTCAAAAGATATCGTATGGTTCGGTGTCAAGTGCTTGTAATCGGAGGAGACATTGGCCAGAGTGCGTCGTGTCGGGCGTGTAAATGGAACATTTTGTTTTACTGACGCGCGTTACAGGGCGCAGTTGCTCAAAGGCCGATTAGTGCTTAACCCGCGATTCTTTTTCTTTCTTCAAAAACATATTTCTTCGGATAATTTTCTCTGTTATTTTTAAGAGCATCCAATCATCAACTTGTTGACAAAATGAATTACATTGAATTTACTGTTTTAAAAGCTTTCACATCTGAATTCAAACTTCGCACTAACCCTGTCAAAGCCTTCAATGGAATGTGTGTGCGACTCACATCAATAACTTTTCCAGTAATTTAATTCATTCGAAAAGTATAATATTGAAATTCAAGTGTTCACCTTTACAGTAATAACTCCATTTTTTCCAACTTTCTTCATGGCTGATGAGATCAGGTCACCAATGCCTTTGTCTCCATTTGCAGAAATTGTTGCCACCTAGAAGTAAGTTGATGGCCTGTCTTATAAATAAAATTTATACCTCAAAAATAAACACTGCTTAAAAAATGTATCGCAGTGAAAGGTTTGACCCCGGGACTCATTTCATATGTAGGTGGAATTATGTGCTCCTCCGGAGTTGTCCTGAATAGGACTGTTGTTGACAATGACTGATGCTTTGAAAACCTAGGCGGAAGTCGTCTTCAGATACAAGGCGAGTTGTATCATGACCAGTTAATGGTATTCAACTCTCACTGATTAATAAGCATGACATGATTGGTCAAATACAGTTGAACCTCCATCACCCGGCCACCCTCTACTAAGTGGCCAGTAATCAAAGTCCCAAAATAATTGTAGAAAAGAATTGGAAATTAAATCTCTAATAAGCAGCCACCTCTATTAAGTGGCTGCTGCCACCTTTTGGCCGTCCCAACAAGAGTCCTCCCATTGTTGTCACCTCTACTATGCGACCATAATTAAGCCCTTGATACACTTAGTTCAGCTTCATTTAGAATATGATGAAGGAAAATACAGTTCAGGATAGATGGTGATAAACGATTGTGGGCCAAAAATGCTTCTCCCGTCACATGTTTGTTTTGAAATAAAGTGATGTTTCTGCTAACCATTCTGCTTATTTAAGATGAACCTCTATTGAGAAGCCAGCCTCCATTAAACAGCCACTTGCCTGTACACCAGAGGTGGCCACTTAATGGCGGTTCTATTGTAAATCATCATATTGTTGGTCAAATGTCAGTTATGCTATGACGTGGCCTGTGAAAACAGCCATCTCTCCTCAGCGAGGCATGATGTTATTGGTTATAAAGATTCTAAATCAAATCATTATGGTAGGTCACAAACCCTTCAAAACAGTGGTAGAAAAATAATTCTACGTACTATTAACTGCCTAGAACTAAGAATTAAGATGTAATTATTACTTCTTTTCTAGAGTGTGGCTTTGAAAGTTCAACTAGTCGATATACCTGGGCAATTTCTTCTGGAGTAGTGACGGGCTTGGACATTTTCTTCAGGTTTTCAACAATAGTCTCAACAGCCAACATAACACCTGGTAAAACAGTTAAGAATACCATCAAAAAGTGTTAATTAGCACAAGAAGACTTTGCAAAAGCAACACAGCTGAATGCGAGCCTACATTTTTTATTAACACTACATGCATTTACTGCCTGTAGTAAGAACCCTTCCCTAAGGGGCTATTTGCATAGAGGGAGCAAAGTCCTAGCAGCACCAGGATGATCCTAGAAGGCGGAACAATTACTTTTTGTTGGGTTTACATGCAGAAATTTCAGTCTGTGTGGTTATCAAGAAGAAGAGGTATTAAAGATGGTGGGCAACAATAACAAACATGCAATTTGGCCCCTTCTGCTCTCTTTACTGGCCTTAATAACCACCTTTCAGCAACAAATGGCAATTCTTTACAACCTGGTAATGCCAAACAAAATTGTCTTACCGTGACTTAACCCACTAAACGACCCACTGGCATTTTTGTCTGGTTTGTACCTAGTACCAGGATCTTCCTAGAGAAAGCAGTTTACATGGTGCTAAGATCTTCCTTGTGCTAGGATGGGAGCTAGGAAGTTTCTAGTACTAAGAGGATCCTAGTTCTAGGGACAAAAACAGCCCTTTGCAAGTAAAACTGAATAAAGAAAGCATATGGCACTAGGATGATCTTCCTTCACTAGGATCTTCCTCCAGCTTCCATGTCAAGTACAGCCCCTAAGTATCTAACAAGTTGAAGTGAAGAAAAGCAGCTTGCATCTCACAGCCCTCTGTCACAATGGTAATATCATTTCTTGATATGAGACAATGGCCTCCATTCAAATATGCATGGGCCTTTTTCACTTAACACTAATTAAAGTTGACCTTATACTTCAAGGGTTTGCGACTGACAAAGCTTCTGTTTGGTTTAAAAACCTCTCCCACACTCATGTAAATAGGGATAAAGTAGTATTGAGGACTGTGTAAGGACAACTGCCAGGCACCATTTGTTCAAAAGCTGGATGGCACTATCCACCGGATAAATTAATGTCCGGCGGGATAAGTATTAATTGAGGGAAACCAATTGTGCAATCGGCCATTTGAAGAGGCTGAAAAGAAAATGTAGGCTTCAGCCACACCCACCTCGTCTGACCTCCTGAGGGTTTGCCCCTTTAGACACCATTTCAAATCCTTCTTTTGCAATGGATCGGGCCAGAATAGTAGCAGTAGTGGTACCGTCACCAGCCTCCTCATTTGTGTTATTGGCTACATCTTGCACAAGGCGGGCACCAATGTTTTGGTACTTGTCTTTAAGTTCAATAGCTTTGGCTACTGTCACACCATCTTTAGTGATCTTTGGTCCTCCAAAACTTTGCTCAATTATAACATTTTTGCCCTGAAAAAGGAAAGAATGGCTTGTTAGCTTTCAACTTGTGGAAAAATGATAGCAGATAAAAGTACTATAATAATATTAAATGACTTGTGAAATATCCACAAAAAAGGGGGGCATAACATTCATAGTAGGTAATATGCTGTACCTATTCATCTACCAGTTGAGAAAGAACTCACATATGGGAAAATGTCTCCTTAGAATGGCCAAAAGAAAAAAATCACTGTTTAAGTAGCCATCCGTTAGAATGCTTTGGACATAGATTTAGCAAAACCATTAGGTGCTTTTAGTAACCAACAGACACTACGGCCTACTCAATGGGAATAAATAAATAAACCTTTTAAAGATTAAAAATATTGATGGTGAACAGGGGTGTTGCCAGTTCCTTATTTAGATCGAGGCAAGTACATTTCTCAACCACTCCTTTCTCCACCACCTAGCTAGCTCAGTTGGGAGCTGAGCAAGAGGTCCAGGGTTCAAACCCAGCCAGACCAACACGCCGGGTCTTTAAATAACTGAGAAGAAAGTGCAGCCTTTGTAACGATATCGCCAAACAGTTAGACTTTTTAGTCTTCTCGAATAAGGACAAAAAACTGTAGGTCCCATCTCACAGCATTTTCTCTTACCTGGTTTTCGTGGGACACACAAGAACAAACACCACTGTTCAAATAGAGTAGGGGATGTATGCCCTGGTGGTGTGGCCAACCTTTCCTGGGTTGGGTGGGTTTTCTGTACAGAGGAGTCTTAATATAGGGATAACCTCATGATCCCCCTTCAGGCGTTGTAATTTGTACCTGTAAACAGTGTATATATCTACGTATGTATGTCAACAATAGTATACGTAAGATTCAAATTTAAAAAAATTGCATTTCTGAATACCAATGCTCATCGGTTCAACATTCTGACTACGACACAGTAATGTGATGTCTTGGGCATCAACCTAGTTATTTGTGTTCATAATAAAAACAGAAAGACTGTCAAACCTTTGGGCCTAGCGTCACAGCAACAGCATCAGTTAAAATATCAACACCTTTGAGCATATTTGACCTGGCATCACCTCCAAACTTGAGTTCCTTAGCAGCTTGATGCTTGTGTGAAGTGCTGAACCCTGCGGCCAGCCGAGGGGAGAGGATTTTGAGAGAAAACCGCTGCTGGGCAGGACGGATCAAACTAGGTAGACGATACATTCTGCAAACAGGAATGTGACTATCAGGGCCCAATTGTTCACAGGAAAAAATGACGGATTCCCATTTTTGGATATTTTAGGGTATTTAAAGAATACCCACAAAACCCCAAATTTGGAAGAGTGAGACAAGTCCTAACCAGGGAACTTGGTTGGGAATTCCCTGGTTGGGACTTGTCTCACTTTGCCAAATTTGGGATTTTTTATGGGTATTCTTTAAATACCCTAAAATATCCAAAAATGGGAATCCGTTATTTTTTCCTGTGGTTCTGAAGGTAGATAACGCTATCCACTGGATAAATAGCTATCCATTGTATAACGCTATTGGTTTCCCTAACACTTATCCAAAAGATAGTGATTTATCCGGTCGATAGCGCAATCCAACTTTTGAACAACCTGGGCCAGGAAAAAAAAACTGTCAAAAGTTAACCCTAACAACATAACTGTGTAATTATGTGGACTTGCAATAAAAATAGGCTTTTGTGTGTTACAATATTATTTCTTTTTAAAAGCCTCACTCCAGTGATAACTAAGGAACATAGCAGTTGCATAGCAGGTCAGTTGATGTCATGGTTTGGAGTTAAATGATATTAACCTGGTCTTAGAGTGGTTCTGTATGTGTGATTTCACTGAACTAAACCAGCTGGTTTAAGTTCAGTACAACTGAAAATATGTATAATAAAATAAACTACAACCACAGTTTAAGAAACACAGACAAACACCTCTGGCACCTATACACTCTGCACTATTTAAACATGCACACGTATAACATGCATATTATGCAATCGACCCCTTAAGTTGCATAAGTTCACCGAAGTCTTATTTTCTGATTCTGCACATGTAAAAACGCATCAAACTCGTTGGGGTTATTTCAACCTTTTGTTTTCTACGTGAAAGAACTGCATTTTTTTCTAAAATATAGTATTTTTGCGACTTCAATTTTGTAAAACAGCTGACATAGCCTGAGAGGTAACTTATAACTAATTGTTCGTGACAATTTATGGATCTTTTATATCTATATGAAGGGAATTCTTTGCAGGGACTCGATTGTGCCAGCACTTGACGAGATCTGCGTCTAAAAAGCAATAAATGAAAAGCTATAACGAAAGATATATCGCATAAAAACCATGTGCAATTTGCAGGTTCATTCTAAGTGATATGTGAGAGAGTTCCGGATACAAATGAGGCAGCCACAAAAAATAAAAAAATTCTGTAACGAACTATTTTAATACAAGCTACAACAAGAAAATATACTTTACCTTGATAATTCAATGTGTAATCGAGAGTTAAAGAGTAAAACTAATGCACAAAACTGTGCAAAATTAAGAGAACAGCGAGGCGGATTGCAGCTCGGTTGGCCCACGTGCCGAAAAGGACGAATTCGTGCTTGGCATGCTCAGTATAGAAAGCAATTTATGCCTCTGTAGGGTAGGGTTAAGTCTATATCTTTCTAGTATGACAAACTATATCTAAATTTTCGTTCTTCAGCCATAAAGGTTCCTTTATCTACGCCATTACTTTTTATAGTTGTATCGATTGTAGACTTGCGTTGTAAATATCAGTAATAGAGTGCAAATAATAAGTCCATCTGATGTATTCTTGACTCTCCCCTTCCTAGTTAAGTCTTTGGACACACCTCCTGACGCCTTCACGATTGCGCAGAACGTCCTCGGACTACACGTGTGAATTTGCTATTTCCACCGGCGAAGAAGCCTTGTGGTTTCCCTGCAAAAATGGTGAGTATTGGAGTTTTTAAGGTGGCAAACTAGCGTTCTTGATTGCTATGAATTTTTTTTAAAGCCTAGCACACTTTGATGTACACTTTTACCAAAATTGTACTTCAAAATGTCTCTTGAAAACTAGGTAGCTTTTCCTGAATGCTACAGTCAGTAAAAAGTTGTGTATAAGAACCATCAGTAAACCATGTCTTTTCTCTTTTTTCTCTCTTCTATCTCAATCAAAAGCCTCAGTTTACTATAATGTTGAACATGCTTCGTGTAACCTTTTTGGCAGATCTCAAACTTTGTCTTCTTAAATCTTGAAATAATTTGACATGATTGCATAAGCTTTTTTCGAACTAAACTTTAATATTTGATGATCAAAGCTGCATTTCTCTCTTGTAGGCTGCAATTCGAAGATTCAAGCCACTCTTTGACAGGATATTGGTAGAGAAATTCCTACCAGAAGTAGTATGTATTGTTGTTCATTCTTTTGCACAAGCATATGCATTATAAATTACGATGCAAGCAGTTGAATGTTCCTTATTGTACTAATATGGGTGGCAAGTGATAACTAGGAAATTCTGGCACTGGGAAGAGTATAAGACAAACCACAGGCAGACCACCCTCTGTTTATGTGGCAGTTGTCGTTATTGAAATCCGAGTATCAATCATTATTTTGTACTCAACTGAAGAAAATAAAGATTAATGTTATGGCAGCTACAATTTACTCCAAAACCCCAATTTGAACCTAAATGTTCAAGCCAATTTCAAGCGAAATGTTAACTTAGGCATCTGTCATGTTTTTTCGCCATCCCAGACTGTTTAAAGCATGTCAATCTGTTGGTTGACAGATCGACCAACAGTTAGTTGTTTTCATTAGCATTGGTAGTTGGTAGTTATAGTTGCGTTTATATCACTGAATCGTCGGTCAAGTAGCAGTTAAGTATTGGTGGTGGTGTATTGATCGACAATTCTTGGTTTGCAACCACGTGACAAGGTGGCCATGTTGGGGGTCAAAACAAAAGAATATTTCTTCGAAGAATTTACATGAAAATAGAGTTTAGTTCCCAGAGGAGAGAAATGCTTTTGTTCTTGACCACCAACATGGCCGCCGTGACGTCACGTGCAAACCAGCAATTGGCATGCTGGCCTGTGCAACTTTGTTGCAAGGTACCTGTTGGCTGATGCAGTGGCTGATCCAGGGGATCCCTCCCTTATTTTTAGACCAAACTGAGGACCGAAGGGTTGAGAAAAATTTTTTTGGAGATGTGCCCCCCCTTATCTCATGGTCTTGATGACCGCCCCGCCCCCTTATCTGAAGGTCTGGTTCGGCCACTGGGCTGATGTATATTGGGCACTATCGGTCGACATTGGCTGTTACTTAAAGGGCATTTCAACTGACATGCATACCAGTAGATATTGGTTCGATAAGTCGCCAAATTTCAGCCAATTTCCTCGCAGAGGGTATCCACCAGTGTTGCAGCCAACACTTCAGTAGACTGTCAGTCGACTTATCAAAGTTACAAGCAAACATTGGGCAGCTATCGACGGATAGACTGCAGAGGCTGACATTTGGCCACACAGTGGTCAGATTCAGAACTGATACTCAACTGATATTAAATTGACATCTCAATCTTTCTGAATGTGAATAAATAAAATATTAACTGGTTTATGAACTTCACTGTTTTTTTTTCCTTTTTCAGAAAACCAAGGGAGGAGTACTTCTTCCTGAGAAGGGTAAGGGGACAGTATTGGAGGGGACAGTGATTTCTGTGGGACCCGGTGCTAGAGATAAAGTGAGTTGAAGAACCTCAGCGAGTGGACAGTGATTGGTGATAACCTAATAGTGCGCATTATAATTAAAAGATGCCATTGCAGCAAACTCTTTAATGATCCTAAACAAGGGATTAATTTGAGATCAAGTTTGTAAATAGATTGCAACATTTATTTTAAAAAAGGCTACCAGGATTAATAAATTACAAGAAATGGTCTCCTAAGACCAGCTGGAGAACTAATTGAGTAAATACTGAACAACCTGGTGATAAAAAATGTAGCGCTTGCCATTGTGACCCAGTATGTAACCTTATTCATCGCAGATTTGCTAGTTAATAACTTTGTCAAAATTTGCATCGCACATGGAATGTGCGTGGATCAGAAACACGAATCGGCTTTGTATATATTTTTATATCTTGACTTCCGGTTGGTTATTGCAGTGACGTCATCAATTATGCATAACATCTAGTTGCATTAAGGTTTCAAAGCAACACCTCCACTGGGTGCACTATCATGTTTTATTCAAAAATAAGTTTATTGACTTGGTGAATTGCGACCAATTCTCACCATGATAATGCCAGGAACTGCAAACTGTACAACGCCCTCCGCAAGAGAGTTAGCAATGATATATGTTCCTCAAATGCGATGAAATGAGTTAAAGTTCAGCTTTTACCATCAAAACCCTGCTTATTCTTAAATATATCTTCGATTATTTCTTGATAGCTCCACCAGCTTCAAACAGCATCTACCGGCAGGATTTCATGTGGAAAAGCCTTGAGATAATAGTTAAACACTTGCGTTTAACATTTTGGTGACATTGCTTACTTTTTTTCATACAAATCATGCTGGGCGCCCTGAATTTGACAATTTGAGAGCACAGGGCTCCCTCCAGTTTTTCTTAGAGCACAGCCTTGCATTTTGTAATGGAAAGGGTATTCATTCTAGAAATGTTTTGACAGGTCTACTAGAAAATTAGTTGCCATTATTTTATATATTCTTTAGTTTAACTTATTACTTGACTCTTTTCTTTGTTCTTCCAGTCAGGTAACATTGTTCCCATAAGCGTAAATGTGGGTGACAAGGTTTTACTCCCAGAGTATGGTGGAACAAAAGTAACCATGGAGGAAAAGGTTTGGATTTGTTTTATTTTGGCGGGGTGTGCAGGGGTATGATTTAAGGGCCTGGTGGGAAAATGGAGTCACTGTGACAAACTCACTACAAACAAATCATCATTATCACTTGGAGGTTATTTTGAACATGATTGGGTATTTTGTTGCAATACAATATTCCAAACTTTTGTCTTGCATTTGCATTTTTCCTGGCATATCTTCACATATTTGGCAAAGAAATGAAGAATTATACCGGTGATCAAAAAAGTAAAATAATATTCTTCGATCACCTTTAACTTCAGCAGGAATCGCACAATTTAACATCTTAGAAATTTGTCTGGCATTTGGACTTGTTTTAGTCCAACAGTCACATATACAGCAAAGGTTAAATGAAAAATAATAAGAATGTTTCTTCCTTCAACAGGAATACCACATCTACCGTGACAGCGATATTCTTGGTGTGTTTGAGTAATGCTGAGAGTCATCCAGTCACTGAATTACTTAACTGCTGAGCTCAACAAGAAAGATATTGACCTGAAAAAACTTATTCACTGCAAAATAGTGAGATACAAGTTATTGAAAACATGGGTACTGATATAGAACTCCTTTGTTTAAAAATAGCTTTTAAGACACTTTGCGTTTATAACTGTGAGGGCAATATTTCTTGCAATGAATGACATAATTTTTAGATCAAATAACAGGGTATTGTAGAGTAAGCAATATTACTGTGACCTCTCTTTAATCTGCCTGAATGTAGTGGAAGACTTGAACTATTTGCTTTTTTATGATACAATAAACTTCTGGTTTTGACGTAAACTTCGTGCTGTCATTTGTTTAATTATTTTACATAGGTGGATAGAATTTATTTTAGAAATTGGCATGAAAAGGCTTGATTACCAGCCACTGTTCGAGAAAATTAGTCCCGTTTCCTCAACCCCCCCCCCTTCATTTTGGGATATTTGATACTTTTTCACATTGAAATGCCTCTGGTAAAAATTTTCAGATCAACTGTATTTGTGCATAAATGATCATCAACGATACACTTTATAATAGACATTATAGAAGTTACTCATCAATTTGAGGACTCCAAAAAAATTAAAATACTAGTCACATATTAATAGTAAGCAGGACTCTCATATTTTCTTACAGTGAGTCCCTTGCCTAACTGTCCCACCAGAAATGGTCCATCTAGATAAACAAAAATTGAGCCTGATTGCTAGCTAAGGCCTGGTTCAAATGTAGCATTTCATGTGCCAAAGGAAAATCTATTGTTCTTGCTGATTTGCATTATAATTTATTTGGTACATGTGAAATGCACTGGTTAAACTGGGGCTTAAGTCACAGGTAACATCTGATTAGGTTGCCTTTACCATGGGCTGATTTCAGAAAAATAAAAAGTTTCCCCATTGCAGAAGCCTGAAATTCAGGCTAACCCATGGAAGACATGGGTTATGGCTCAAAAAGCAGCATTGCCAAATTTAAAGTGTTTTGCCGTTTTTGAAAAAATAAGAAATGCCTTCTAGTGACCAAACCATCATCTCATGACATGTAAAGATGATTCCTGAGCAATGCTACAAATGTTTTTGTTACGGGCTGAAATTACCTCGAAACCGAGCTACACCCTTGTACCGTAAATGATCTATTAGACGCCTGGGGTGTTCATTTAAGGGGTTTGAGTGGGGGCGTTATAAATAAAAGGTGTTTAAAAGAATGAGGCATCTATTTTCATTTGCTATTGACCTCTAAAAACTAATGTGGTTTCGGCGAATATATCAAGAGAGTTGACATATAGCACAACATCCAGTCCATCATTCATACGTTCTTTCAAAGCTCAACTCTTGATTCAGTGTCATTGTGTTGTCATCATTGGTCTATCCTCATTCTGAATTTGACATTGAACAAGATGGAATGCACAAACCCTTGAACTGAGAGGGGGCATCAATTAGATCATTTACAGTAAGCAAGGTCATGCCGATTTACACAATTTACTGTTATTCCCTTCAAACATGTTCGATTTGAGTTACCAATTTTCTCTTTTCACTTTCTAGACATTCCAACCAACAATTCTACAGTTTTCAACCACAGTTCCCCCCGGATAAAGTGAAATGTGATACACTTGAACCTCCACTAATTGGCCACCCTTGGAATACTAGCAAACAGCCGCTTAATGGAGGTTGGCTGCTCAATACAATAAATGAGCATACCGTAAAATTCCGAAAGTAAGCCCCGGGGCTAATATTTTTCGAAGGCCCCTTTTGAGGGGCTTATTTTTGGAGAGGCTTATATTCGAAGGGAAACTTGCGTTTCAAATCGATTGGGCTAGCCTTATAGTTGGAAGTAAATTTACCATTTTTGCTTTGTTTTACTTTGTATTTGAGGGAAATTTTCCAAGTACAAGCCCCTGAGGGCTTATATTTGGAGGGGCGATTTAACGGGGGTTTTTTTTGTGTCACCGGTTTGGGGGGCTTATTTTTGGAATTTTATGGTAATCTTAAGCAAAAACGTCCTCTTATTGTAAAACAAACACACAACAGGATCGTCCTTACTGGTCCACAAGCAGCCATGACTTGTCTCAGACTGTATTTTTCTCCATCGTATTTTTCTTAAACGCCAAACTAAGTGTTTTAAGGACTTGATGGGCACTTACTAGAGGTGACAACAAAAGAAAAGCTCTCCTCAGGATGAACAATTTTTTTCCACAATTTTCTCTGGACTAAAATTACTCGCTGCTTAATGGAGGGTTAACTGTATTCAGAAACGTCCTTCAAAATCATTGTTACTGGTACTAAAAATTAGAACCAACACACAAGAGAAGTGTTCAAAAGTCTACACAATGTGCTTTATTTATGACCATCACTTATTTCCTGACAAGATAAAATTACAAGCACACGAACAAGCTGCCCTTCCACAAAGCCACTGACTAAAATAAATGGCATGAATTGATCACTAATTGTGGACCATGAATATACAGATTACAGGGCAAACAAGATTAAAAAGGCCATCATCAAACAAAACAGACCCATAGCTTCAGACAAGGCAAAGCCTAGAATTGCATAGGAGAAAAGCTGCTGCTTGAGAGATGGGTTCCTTGCATAACCAATGATCAGACTGCCAAAAACAGTACCAATACCAGCTCCACTACCTGCAATGTAAAAACAATTGCATGGTGTGAAATGAGACTTGTTGTGGTACCACCACTAGTTTCCCTGTGAAATGATGTCAGAGAAATGAGTGCAGAGGTTCCATACCGATGACGTATCGCTACCCTAATCTGGGTAGTGCTTCAGATTGGTCGTACCACAAGGGAAATTTGTTTCAACCAATCAAAGCACTACCCAGATCTGAGAAGTGACACGTCATCAGTACGGATTTCTGCGCTTGTTCCTCAGACATCATATCACGGGGAAACAGGTGGTGTTGCTGCAAAATCTTGGCTGTTTTCTCAGGCTGAGTGTGGGATGAGCACCCTTAGCTTTACTCTGTCACTTGGTGTTAACTTCTGATTACAAAAATTACATGATGTTTTCAAACAGTCCTTCTGGAGTTAGTGTAAACAATGTACATGGGGGAACATTAAGGGAGTGTTATCAAATATACAACAGAAACAAAGCAACATTGACTGCTTTCAGTTGAACCTTCCTGTATTACCACCAGAAAAAAAAACAGCTTTATATACTGCAGGGTGTAAAATCAACACAATAAGATGCCAAGTGCAACTAACAAATCTCATATCACTTGAAAGCATGGCAAGACACTTGCCTGATGACCAAAGCTGTGAAATGTACACTTATATGTCTTCAAAAAAAAACGAAAAAAATTGTACTCAAGGTTAGAGCTCTTTACAGACCTGCAACACCTACAGTAGCTGCACCAGCACCAATAAATTTAGCAGCAGAGTCCACATCCTGCACCTGAGAACTTGTCTGGAAGCCTCGGCAAGCCAGAGCGAAAGGAGAGGAAGGTACTACAGCCTGTACAGGGAAAGAATTATCATGATGAATGAGAAATTATGAAAATACCAAAATCACTTTCGTTTTATCAGGTTATAGAGCAGTTGCATGCATCATTTATGTTGTTCAACTTCAACAAGGATAAAGATTCAAACTTTCAACTTAAAGGAACAGCTTGTACAGCAATGGAAGTGGATTAACCCTTACAGTACAGTGTGTGGTGCAATTAAGGCTGGTTTTCACCAGCGACAGAGTCAGAGTCGGGGTCGTAATCAGAGGCACAGCACTTTATGATCTAGTGAAAACAGCATTCTGATTCTTTTGATTCTGCTTACGACTCCATCATTTATGATCAAGTGAACTCCAATTCCAACAATCTGGTTTTCACTTGATCATAAGTGGAACGTAAGCGATGGAGTCAGAAGCGGAGTCGGAAGAAAGTAGAAACGTTGTGATTCTTCTGATTCCATCGCGCTTATAACTCCGACACTACTGAAAACCAGCCTTTAGCAAGCAATGACACCAGTAATAGTTACCTTGCTTTGCATGTTATCTTTTTGCACACCTAGAAAAAATAATAATAAGAGACATTACAAACAACCTGGAGCACCACTTGAATCTACACAGATCCATTCCAGACAAACTGTAGAAAATTTGAAACAGACAACAAAATCAGCTCACAAAAAACAACCTGAGCACCACCTTTGATCTAACAAAGGCTCCAGTCCAAATGAACAGATTTTAGTCTTCAACTGAGATAAAAGAAACCAACTGACAATCCCCACTCCCCACCACCACCACACCACATTTTCTTTCAAAACTAACCCCTTGTTTCAGACTGTATCCTAGTCTGTTACATCCACTGAAGTTTGTAATTTTAATAAAATGGGATGTTTGCTCTGATTGATTCAAACTTTTGTTGACTATATATAGATGTTTAGAGTGGTAGAGGTATTTTGCAGAATCCCAAATGACTCTTCATTCAGCATTCTGCATTTGCTGAATGCCAAATGCAGAACACTGAATGACTCTGAAGTTTAGTGATTAGGGTTTGGAAACTGAGTGAATGAGGTTCCAGTTAGGGTCATTATATTGGGAAAACTGATCTGAAACTTGATTCACTCAGTTTCTTTACCCTAATAACTAAACTTCAGAGTCATTTAGCATTTGCAAATGGTGTTCAGCGTTCTGGCGAATATCCCTGCCGGGTTTAAAGGAAACAAAAATACTAATAACAATATTTTATTCTGTATCATTCATTGTGAACTAACACAAATTAAGTATACTCACTAGTAAACTGACTTGAAACAACTGCACGTGACAGGTTAAACATATTCCTAAAAACAACAGGGTGAGAGAAATTTGTTAGTAACAGCATCAAGAAAGTTATGCATAACACATTGAACACGATAACAAAGCCGTAACAAAAAATAAACTACATATTTTTGCAGAAAACCTATACTCACTTTTGTGCCGATGTGCCATTCTGAAAAAAGTAAATAAGACAATTATTGAAATACAAAGCAACACTTGCATAGTATTACAGCAGAGACGGTGTATGTTGTTTGGGGAATCTGAATACAGGATATTGACAAATGTTTTTTTCCACTATTTGACAGATTTCAGAGCTAGTTCTAAAAGAGGACGCTTTAAATAAGTTTTTGCCTTCGTTCCTTGACTTTTATATTGGTGTGCAATGAAGTACAACATAAGTACAACATCTGCTTCATTCCTGTAAAAATTGAATGGTTTCGTCTTACAAGCAGGAGGAATATCTGAATGCGCCAAACTTGCATATAAATCTTTCAAATCTCGCCACGGAAAATTAGTACTTGAAACAAGAAACTGTTGGCGACGAACTTCAATATTGTACGGTACAGTTCAATATATACTAAAAGCTCCGGCCTGTGCGAGTCCACCCCCAAAATCCTTTTTAACTTACAAAACAACGGTAGCAACTTCGGCCAAAAATTACACTATCTATCCAAGAAACTGCAACCATGTCTTTTCGAAGTACCTTTCTTCAAACTACTCCTATAATTTACTACGAAAAAGATCCTGTAACACGTGCAATCTGATCTCTGGCCCGACCTTACATAAGCCGGGTAGAGACTTTTCCCACAAAACCACTCAAAATGGCAACAAATAACACTCCTGATAAAACTATACATCCTCCTTCGTACATTTAAAGATATTTCATTTAAGTACGTCCATTTTATTGGATACATACCAATGCCAAAGTTTGTGACTGGGGGCGAATGGCTGTTGAAAGAGGCCGAGATAGTGCGCGACCATTGCCAACCTACAAATATCACAGCACTTCGGTTAAAATGCCGTTAAAATCACCACAGAATTGATAGAAAGTGCACTTACAATACTTCTAGCGACTGGGGAGGTAAATTTACTGCAGGAAAACATGATTGCGAATAATTTCTCTTCTCGAGGATGCCACGCTCCGTTCTACTTTCCAAGATGGACGGCGAGGAGGGACGCTGAAGTGTATTATGGGTATTCATGTGATTGCGTGGTTGTCTGGGATGCGCCTCGTTTGGGAACAAAGTTGTGCAAGATGCGGCAAATATGTCGCCGTTTTCATCAGGGGGCTGTCATGTTTCATACAATGAACGGGTCAAAAAATAATTTCGTTAGGTTACAATGTATCCTGAAAACAATTCATTTAGAAAAAGGAAAGCATCACCCTCTATTGATATATACGTTTCCCTTTAATGTCTTCACACTATAATAGTAATAATAATAATAATAATAATAATAATAATATTTATAGAGGGAGCCCAACTCGCCAAGGCGGTTTTCAGTGGGGCCCTCATGCATAAATCTAACTAATTAATTAATTATTACGAAAAAGTAAATATGTTTTCAAGTAAAACAAATTTAAAAATTTAAAATCTTAAAATCGATCATACTAAAAATATCAAGGTTTAAAAATTAGCTGAGATCTTTTAAAAAAGTTTTTAACTTGGATTTAAAAATAGATAAAATATTACTCTTTTAAATCATTTGGAAGGCTGTTCCAGTCTTTCGCGGCGTGAAAAATAAAAGTTTGTTTACCCCAGTTTGTTCTGGGTAGGGGTAAGCGAATATCATTAGAGCGTCTTGCCATATGAATGAACAGCTTGAGTTGTAGTAAAATTAAAGTTGAAATCGGTTTCTCCAATAAGACACTTGTGGATAGCAATGCAGCGATGAAAAAACCTTCTTGTGGACAGTGACTTCAGATCTAGACTCTTCAGTGCTTCAGTTGACGAGCTTCGGGGTGGTTGCCCAAGCATAACTTTAGCAGCTTTATTCTGTAGAATCTGTAATTCTGACATGATAGTGTCATTGTTCTTGTCCCCCCATATAACGTCTCCGTAATCAAAAAGAGGGAGGATTAGGGCATTGTACAAGGAAACTCTAGCTTGTAGCGGCAATAGATTCCTGATTCTCCAAATTAGGCCTGTTCTCTGATTAATCTTCGTGCTGATAGCATCGACATCGACACTACTGTTCCGGTGTCACATGTACAGGTGTACAGGATCTCAATGGAACTCAGTGGGTTTTTCTCCAAAATTTTTGAACAGAAAGCCAAAATGCGAATGGGGACATAGATCAGAGTAGGGGAAAATAGACCAGGCTGTGACAGTTTAGCCGCATTATGTTTACACGCAATTCTCACTGCTTTCGGGATTCTTTACAAAATTTTGCCATTATTTAGGTACATCCAGGTACAGTAACCTTGGGAAGCTGGGCTTATAGCCTACCTCAGTATACAACGTAATAAGAAAAAAAGCTTGTGTAACTTAGGTCTCGGTAAAACACTGGGACTATGAAAATCTTTGAATACAGGGAACTATAATTAAAACGCAGCCGGAAGAACGCTCAGATAGTGAAGTTCTTGTTGCCGAAACACTTTCCGTTGAGAATTGCTCACGAGAGCCCATGGCAAAGTGTATCTAAACTATTTTACTGCAAGTCTGGCCAGCACTACGGCAAAAGGGTACAATCAGGCCCAGAAGGCCAGCAATATTTCGCGGACTAGAGAATAACTAGTATTTTTTACGGCAAGTGATATACAGTCATGACACAGGGCCTGGAGTTTTTTCTTGTGCCCTATAAATCAAATTTGTAAAATGTTTTACATCCTTCCCTAAGCAGGACGGCAAACTTTTTGGGCTAAGTCCGTTCGTATTGCGATCGCCGGAATCTGCATGGCCTT
Organism: Porites lobata; assembly: GCA_942486035.1. Taxonomy (NCBI): domain Eukaryota; kingdom Metazoa; phylum Cnidaria; class Anthozoa; order Scleractinia; family Poritidae; genus Porites; species Porites lobata. The sequence goes on along the minus strand of CALNXK010000064.1, from coordinate 2,251,194 downwards.
TGTAATGATGCTGACTAATCCAAGAGAGAATTTTTTGAAGATTAAAAGCCTTTCTTACGGTACGTGACAGTAATAACCCAGGCAAATTCAGCGTCAATGGCCTTAAATGAAAAAGTCAAACCACTCCACGGTTCATCTGTCGCCGAGATATTAAATTTTAAAATTTTCCATTTTCTAAAGTCATCAAACGAGAACAGTACTTATAAGGTCAACCTGTTTCTGACAATCGCAATAATTTATAACTTAGCAATGACTTAACAAGAAGCTATTGGGAGTAAAATTCTTTATTGATAGATGTGATCATAATTTTCATAATAATCTAATGCAGTTTATGGAATTTTATCATCATTCGTTTTACTCAGTATTGTTAGTATCATTGTTATCATAAATCATCTTTTTTGTTGCTGTTGTAGTTGTCTCTTGAATATAAGTAAAACCAGCCAGGAAAGCACTAATGGGCTTTTAAGAACCGATGGAATTCATGCAGTCACAATTCATCAGAGTGCGGCTTAGTTTTTTCCTTCTTCTCTGAATCTGCACTTAATGTGCTGGACTCCTGTGCGTCAGCATCAGTCTCGGTTGATATCGGGGCCTTCGTTCCCATTTTCTCTGAAGTTTGGTCATGCGCAGTATTGGTTTTGCTTGAGTCATCATTGGGACCTACGATCTGGGGAGATCCGTCGAAACCTACTTCCAAGTCCACTCCCTTCAATACGTCACGTCCATAGATTTCAATCAGTTTATTCAGCGTCTTTGCATAGTATGTTTCAGGAACTATATTCTCAAAGAAGTCAGCTAAGAGCATTTCTCTTTCTCTAAGCAGCTTCATATCTGACATAGCTCCCTCGAAATAGGCGCAGAGAGAAGAGAGGGCTGTTTCCCAGGTCATGGGCTTCCAGTCGAGAAGAATCTTTGCCTTGCTAATGTCCAGTGGTCCCTTGGTGACGGTAGGATAAGTATACCACGTTGCATCGTTATCGGAAAGAAACTCAAGTTTATCAATTTCGAGCTTATCGGCGATGTCTCGGAGCAGTTTTTTCAAGGTAAAATGTTCATTAAACGCAATGTTTATGGCTTGGTTGTGAACGGCAGGACCAACGTCTAGAACTTTCTCGATGGCTTTAGCTGCATCTTCCACGTGAATTAAACTAAATTTATCATCGGACACACCTTCCGGCATGTGAACAGGGTGATGAATGTCCTTGTGAATACGTATCCACAACTGGTAAGTCCAAAATCGGAACGAATTATCACGTGGTCCGATCACATCCGGAAGTCTCAATGCCACATACGGAAATCCACCTTCTTTTCGCTGTTCTTGGAGCACTTCTTCACAGGCTAATTTGTCATGTGCGTATTTTTCTTCTCTCTTAAGCTGTAGTCGTTTCTTTGGGCTTTTTGGTCTGACTGCGTCTTCTTCAGTTGTAGGTCCAGAATGCGTCTTATCGCAAACTTCGTAGACTGAATCAGTGCTTATATAAACATAAACACCAACTCTGTCTTTTAAGATGTCCACCACCTGTTTCATCTGTCTCGCGTTGTAAGAGCTAAAATCAATGACTGCATCATAAGAACCAGAAGTTAAAAGTTCCTCGCATTCAATCTCAAGAAGTTTATCTCTGTTGCATATAAAATGAGCAGTTACAAAAGGCTTGATGCGTTCTTGGGAATCGAAGTACCAGTTACCTCGATTGACCATTGTGATTTCATCTCCACGGTCAATTAACCTCCGTACAGTTTCACTGCCAATAAAACCATTTCCTCCAAATACAAGAACTCTGCGCCCACTTGATTTAATACCATCGCTTTCATCTTCGCTGGATGCAACAAGCATATAAAAGTTGATTACAATAGTTATCACTAATAGTCTCCCGAGTTCCATTCTCAGTCATACAAAACCTAATGATGCAGATTAATCCGCTATATCGTCATCTATTACTGTTGGTAGTGTGGTATACTCATTAAAATATCGGATCCTTCAGCTGTGTAAACTTTCGAGAAATATTGACCAGTAAAATTAAAGCACGGCATTCAAGGCCTTCTCGCTGAATATGAAATAGAATTAATTACATTTGAACAATGGCTGATAAAATCCTGGCTTACGTGTCTTTTTATCAATAACTGATGAGCCTTTAAAAGTTAGTTTGCCATGTGTGTATGAGCTGTAACTTGTATTAAAAGAACACGCCTAACCGGAAGGTTTTTGATCATATAGTACGACTTCTGTGGACTTAGTTCAATAAGTTGTCTAACCTGCTTTTCAAAGTTTGCTTGGAAAAATTCATAGTGTTTTCACTGCTTATTATTCTTTTAATTCACATTGAGCGATGATTCAAAAAAGAAAAATACATTTAACAGTTGGTTTAGTCACAGTTTTAGCAATTTATTTGTAAAGAAAGAATAAAGAATTCACAAGTGAAAAGGCTTACGAGGGAGATGTATCTCTGTGGATTGATTGCTTTATATTACGACATTACCACCTGATTGTTTTTAAAATAGGCGCGCGTAAGACTCTTACGCCATGCTTACTCATTTACTGATTTTGAGAAAAAAATACCGGACTGTTTTTGCAGTCTAGGCTCTACATGGCTGCTTGTCTAGAACAAATCCTGTTTTTGTTAATGTTGCCTTCCGAGAACGCGCACTAGTCGCTCCGTTAATGGTGGTTCTTTTACGAATTGTAAAACCGATTACCAACTAAATAATAGCGAGCTCAGTTTTAATCCACCCAAGAAGTGATTAGTAGCTAAAGATCTTTAGTTACGTTTTTGTCACGTTCTTAAATTTTCGTGATCATTAAGACAAAAAGGAAAGATGGCAATGAAACTGCGAAGTAAAATGCAATGATTTAAAAAGGGAATTTCCTACTCTGTATAAAGTTAGAATATCTGTAATTCGAAGACAAGATATTTTTTAGCGAACGTCGCTTTCTTTAATACAGGATTAGAGATATCACTGCGTTGCGTGAGTCATTTAGATAACATGCCAGCAAGAGCCCTTTTTAAAGGTGTTAAACGAATTTGTATATATTGACTCGTCGAAAAGACAACTGAATTACCATACATATTGATGTTTTCAAACTCGAAAAGTTACGCTTAATGTAAAATTACAGATCATGAAATTTGTATTAAGAAGCGGTAACACAGGATACTCTCTTGGACACGGCTATTTAAGAATACAGAAATTTTCCCCCAAAACTCTTGTAAGGTGCGTCTTAGCCTACAGTGCAGGCGTTTTCACCGGGCGCACGAATGTTTTTGCCCGCGAAAGCGCCAGTGTTGAAACTCCAGATCGTCGTGAAGAAAGGAGGAAATGGGGCGAGTCAACGGTTACTATTTTTACTCTCCCCAATCTTCCTGTGTCATAAAATCAAAGATTTCTCTGCCCAATCTTCCTCTGTCATGTAAAATCAAAGATTTCGCCCACTGCGACTACTGTGGAGACGACTGAAAAGACTAGGCCTGCATTGCAGGCTTTGGGACCGCTCCTGGCTTTGGATTTTAGTGGACAAGATTCACATTCGTAGTCATTTCTCAGTATACTGTTTAACCTGAGACATTTAAGGACCCGCCTTGGTTGAAGGGCGATCACAGACCTGGGGTATCCCTTCTGACATTGCAATTTTTTTTTTTCGTTTCGAACTTATCTAACGGGGTATTTTGCTAACGGGGATTTGTTCGTTATCAATAACCGGGGAATACCTTCCTCTGTTGCACGGGGACACCTGTCACCAGTTTTGTTGTCAGAGGCAAAACGGATAACTGTGACAGCGACCACGACCACTAAAACTAGTCACCACGAATCAGGAATCTCCAGTGGCGGATCTAGGGGAGGGGCCCGGGGGGGCCAGCCCCCCTCCTTATTTTTGGACCAAACTGAGGCCCGAAGGGTCGAAAAAAATTTTTTGAGAGACTGCGCCCTCCAAACCCCCCTCCCCCCCGCCGCTATCTCAAGGTATGGATCCGGCACTGATCTCGTCCACTGAAATCCAAAGCCAGGGGCCCCCTAAGCTCTTCTTACTGTCGCCAAGCCGTACATGGATAACCGTCAAATGATAACCACATGGTCCCGGGGAGGTGACTCCCACACGAAAGGGGCAGGGATGCTCGTCGTCTCGCTTAGAGGTGTAAATTTCGGATTTTGGTCTCACTTAGGGAGTTCTGGGCAAAACGCCATTATATTTAGCCGTAAACTTAAGATCTCTTTTAGGGTTTAATTCGTTTTATCTAAAGGTTGGGCCACGCCCAGATTGGTCTCCTTTGGAGGTTTAATTCAAAATGTCCGACGAGCATTCCCGCCCCTTTCATATGGGAGTCTCCCCCGGGAGCATGGAAAACAATTACAAGAGGTACCTGTGTGAGAAAAACTTGAAAAAACCCTCCTCGCGTGCCAGTTTAATATCCTTTGAATTTCACTCATTACTGTCATTTACATGGACCCTCACTCGCCCAACGAATTAATTGCAACCAGGAGCCCATTGCAACAAAATATTGTTTTCCCCATCCTCGGAGACCCAGGGGCAGCTAGACGGGACGATAGAATGTTCGTGGTGAAAGTTTAGTGTTATTATAAGATCGAGACGATGTTAAGTAAACTTTCGCCACGAACATTCTATCATCCCGAATAGCTGCCCCTGGGTCTCCGAGAATGTGTTTTCTCATACTCAGAGATGATATCAGTTTCCTTTTCTTTCTTTCTTTATTTTTCTTTTTATGTTTTTTTTTATTTCGATATTATTGATTTTAATACCCTGCGAGCAGTGGTTTCTCCAGGCCGGACGGTTCGTAGCGCAGCGTCCGGCCTGGAGAAACCACTGCATGCTAGCAGGGTATAATTTTTATAAACATTGTTAAATTATTATCGTTTTCAGTGTGTTCTATTTACTACAAAAGCCGAGGAGGGTCTTCCGACTGCCGACTTCAAACTTCAGACTGCAGACTTGACAAAGTTCGAACTCCGGATTTCTGATTTCTGACCGTTGAGACTCAATGCTGCATGGTTAGACTTTTGACCTCCCACTTCCCACTTCCCACTTCCGACTTCCAACTTCCGACTTCCGATTTCCAACTTCCGACTTACCACTTCCAACTTCCCACCTCCGACTTGAACTCTTCTGTCGGGCTCGATTGCCGCTCGATCCGCCACGCTGGTATTAATGCTTAAGGTCAAGGCTCAGTAGAAAGAACGGCTGTACCGTTCTAGCCACAAAAGAGAACAACTAAAGTTGCTCTTGTAAAAGCAACTAAGCACAAAGCCAATCAGGCAACTGATGAGGTTCGCTTGGGGAACCGAAACCATGGTCTTGCCGGATCACAAAGTGGCAACAGTGATAACAAAACAGTCCAAACACTGTTAAGCTTATTATATAAAAACCTATCAGCCAAGGAAAGAAATACGCGCTCCAGTCAAAAGACTCACATTTTCTTTACAAAAACACTAAGCTGGATTCTACTGATCACAATGCATTCTCCATAGTTGATTTCATTTTAAGCTGCACTTCAATCTTATCACTTTGGATCCGTAAATCGCTATCCGTGATAATTTAACATCCTGCAAAGACAACTAACGAGCTTGGCCCAGCGTGATAACAGCGTAAAAACAGTCACATAGTTATTCAGGTCAAGAAGGCACTTTGGAGAAAGTTAGAGCCCTTACTCGGCCTTAATAAAAAGCTTTAACGAACATGCTCTTGCATCAGAGGGGAAATCCGGCCGACCAGAAACAAAAACCATAGTAAATCGATATGTGTGCCATGACCTCTCAATGTGAAATAGGCGACTTAGAACCTTCTAGAGATTAATCTACCCAGCAGAAGGGAAAAAAAACGTTTTTGGAACAAGCAGCATTTTAGCATAAGGTAAAAGTCGTGTAGGCCTATATCACCGCCTTTTATTGCTACGGAAGTTGGAATTTGGAAATCAGAAGTCGGAAGTTGGAAGTTGGAAGTCGGAAGACCCTCCTCGGCTTTCGTAATTTACGTATTATTTTTTGTGAAACTTATTTCATTTTTTTCATGTTCCAGGATGTTGGAAGGTGACAAGATAACGGCTTGAGTCAAACGACATTGTACTAACTTGTCTTGAAATTTCAAGGTGTTGCAGTGAATCAATCTTAATGAAAGTTTCAGACATTATTTTATACATTATGAAGATTATGTGAAGAGATTTTTAAAAAATTCGTTCGAGTCGTTTCAGAGATATACAGAAAAGCGCTAAAGGTCCAAATTTTGAATGAAGTTGCACTTATACAGGTGGTGAGAAAACGGGTTAGTTTTTTAGATCGCAAGAATGAAAAAACACCAAAATTTCCTAGCATCGAAATATGATATTAAGCAGCATCCTGAGTCATTTATAACGTTTTTTAAAAATAATCTATCACGGCTATTGAAAATTTAGGTTTGAAATATATTTTCGTTTTATTCGAATTCAAACATACAGAATTTTTTACTTCTTACGGAGGTTATTTGCTAAACACCAAACTTTAAGTTCCTAGTGTTGGATTTTCAGTAGCTGGTCTAGATCGCGCAAAATTAGGCTTACTGGCTTATTGGCTTACTGTAGTTTGCGAAATTAGGCGTTTATCAATTTCAAAGTTTTTTGTTTATTGTTGTCATAGTAATATCGATTTTCCTAAAACCTACATTGTGACAAATTTCAATCTATGGTCAATCATTGGTCAAAATTTTATAGCGATCAGACAAGGATGAAATCACTTTTAAAGCGATTGAAAAATACCGGTATGGCCTCTGAAAAACTATATCGAAACACCTTTAAGACGAAACATCAAATTGACTGGGACTCTGCGACATGTAGAACGTATTCTACAGACTACTATCAACGTCTTACTTTAGAAAGCTGGTTTACTAACTTAGAACAAACGCCACTGAATCGTAGCCAACAGTTACCAGCGCCGTACAAACGACTTATTGACGAGATCCAGCAAAACTAACTACGAGAGAACGACTGGAGAACTGACAATTTGACTAACACACAATAGACGACTGTTTAACTGTGACAATAGACGGATCATCCTCAGAGACAAGTTTTCTGGCACCAATCAGAAGGCAGACCGGCGGCGACCGTTTGGAACTGGTCTGGTAAGACATTGTCCCCAGGGGCTCTTCTCGCCCTTCTTTACTTTTCTTCGTTCCATATATATTTTTCCGCCCGTTTAGACTTTCCCTCGTCCCCACTATCTGCCCCTGGGTCTCCGAGGATGTAGACGGATCGAAACGCACCAATTACTGATTACGAGTCTTCACAGCCAATAGCATCACGGCTTAACTGACAGACGACCAATAACATCGCGACGTAATTGACCAATCAGATCTGAATAACCAGAGTATAATACCATCAACTGACGTGATACAACTCACTTTGACTCTGAAGATGACTACCGCACAGATTGTCGAAACGTCAGTCACTATTCAGGACTACGTTCACCCGGACGATCAAACTCAACCTACTTTTGAAATAATAATAATACCAAAAATAATATCAAACAGGTTTTTCATTAACGTCCTCGGGGTGGGGTTTTTGAAAACGCCGGCTTACCATTATTTTTGTGTGGTACGGACAAAAACTGAGATTTTCAAATACGATAGTGTTGCTGTAAGAGGGAGAGAGGATCTCAGTCTGCTTCTCAGGCGTTGAAAATTTAATGTTGGTTCAACAGAAAGTGGTTTGGTAAAACGTACAGGTCTCTAATGACAGATTTCAAGACTATTTTCCATTTACACAATCACTTGGTTAAAAATATTGAAGTTTTGCCCTAGTTTATAGCTCGAAGTAGTATTTGACTGCTTGAAATTCGCCATGGGTGGATGGCAGATGTTAGAAAACACGACAAGAAATATTCAGTGCGCCAAAGGTTTAACAATACTGTCGCGCAGTAAAAGCGAGGATAGCAATGCACCAATTACAGACGACTCTTGTGATACAACAGCACTGGCTAATCACTCTACGTCATCTCCTGAAATAGAGTAGCAGTAAAACGTCACATGGCGAGACATGTAACCTTGTAAAATAAATAAGAAAAAAAAACGTATGCGGACATGCTACGACGAGGAATAACCACAAAATCCTTGTGAAATGCAGCAGCAAGACGACACAGTGATGTTGTTTACTGATGTCTGTGCCAAGAAAACAACTGGTGTTCGTCACCGCAAGATTTATTATTGTTTGAAATACGTAAGGGCTTGGAATAGCTGTACACAGTAGCGAGAAGCAAGAGATTCCAACCCTCCCGGGTCGATCTGATGTGTTGCCGCCCATCCTCACGATTTTTATCAGATTCTGCAGGTTTTCCATGAAATTCTGAAAACAAGGGAAAAAATTGCTTATCTTGAGTATTTTTTCGGCGATCTGAGTGTAAAACGTTAGGTGTTGCACTGCCACATCCTATACGGCCTCGCCCAGTCTCTCCATTGAACACCGCGTGTTGTGCAGACTCATAAGGCCAGCAGTCTATACGGAAGGTTTAGAGTGTCTGCGACGAAAGTAGAGAGTATAACAGACCCCATACCAGTGTGGCTCCCCACTGAATGCATTTATGCCTTGCGGACACAAAGTTTACAATTATTCATGATTTTCGAAGTGGCCATGGTGGAAAAGCAGTGAAAGAAATCTCCCTGCTTGACTCTGAAAAGATGGATTAACAACAGCAGAAGAAAAGCTTAAAGACATCTGTGATAAGAATAAAGACCTTACAGAATACCACAAAAAAAGATGTCAAAATGGATATGCCGCTTGAGAGAAACTAAATGTGCAAAATTTCCTCGGGGGGCATACCCCAAGACCCCCCAAGAGGCTCACGCCTTCGGCGCTAACAAATACTCCCTATTTTCCTTCAAAAGGGGTTGGAATCTCTGGAAAGGAGGGGGGAAATGAAGAGAGATCAGAAGTGGCAATGAAAACAGTACAGCGACGTTATCATACAAATCAGTGTATTCACAAAGTTGTCATTTCTGTTGTAACCAAACCACTACAAATCTATGTCAATGTTAATGTACACGATGTTAAAACTCATAAAATACAAGTGTTATTTGAGCGCAGATACATGGGTTATTTACAAACGTGGCTCATGAAGAAACTCTTTCTTTGATGAAAGAATGCTTACGTACAATGTTCATGCATTATACTTATAATCCTTTTTTTTCCAAATCTTTTGAGTTCTTTTTGTTATTCCTGTAATATTGCTTAGTGTTCTGTTGACGTCAAACCTTATACACTTTCAGAACACCGTAGTTCAACACGTAGCCTGCGAGCAAGCTTTCCAATGATGGAGGGCGAAGCAAGTCGCGAGGGAACAGCTAAGCCGCCACTCGCTCTCGCGTAACTTCTCGCAACTCTTCCAAATGGAGAGTTAGCTCGCAGGCTATTCAACACGCAACTACGCCTGCGTCAAGAAAGGGCAGCAAAGAATAACTAAACTGGTATCACGATGAATTGATGAATTAAGAGTTAGACTCTTCACAACAGAACAACACCACTCCATGATGGAGCAGTCTCTCTTAACCTGCCAATAATATGTGCAAGTAACTTCACTACGCCAGTACACAAAATTACGAACACCACAATTAAACAGGACTTATTTACAAATAATATCATCAGTGCCCTTTCTTGATAACCAAAGAAAGCAGACAGGGAAACCATTAACCTACTTTCACAAATTTTCATTTTCAAACTCTTTTATCTTTTTGCTAATTTAAGAACTATTCCTTTTCTGGGAGGCCCACCAGAATCACTGCCAGAACCAGGTCCCTGGTCTGTAACGAGCTTGACAGTCCACTCATTCTTTTCGCTGCTGGCGTCAGAAGCTGGACTTGCCAGGGGTGAGCACATGGGGCTACCAGGAGAGGATGCTGAAGGAGAAGCAGGCAATGAAGAAGCAGGTGTCGGCAGTGGTGTTGGAAGCTTGAGCGCTGTAAAATCAGTGTCTGATAGTGGAAAATTTCTTTCTGGCCATGGTGGCACTGGTGGCCAGAGTTCTTCATCAAAAACGGATTTTTCTGATCTATCTGTGGAAGAAGATCTGCGATGTGCAAGCTTGGAGTCTGAAAGTGAGCGATGAAATGAGTGCATGGCTGAAGTGGGTGTGGTAGTGCCAGAAGGGGACAAAGCCGAGGTGGAGGGAGGTGGGGGAGCAGAGACAAGGGTGACAGGCAGTGACCCCCCTGCTGTGGGTGTGATTGTAGGTGTTCCTGGGGGAGTGCCTCCTTGACTGTCTGGATATGTCAGCGGCGATGGTGGATCAGGATTGCTTATTTCACTGCTCTGTCGTGATGTTCGTTTTCTTTTCTTCTTTATAATTCCTAAGAACCGTTTGCGTTCATGCTCTTCACAAAATGCATGCCTAGAGACGTACAACTCATCTGATGTGTCCTCACTGCTGTCCTTTTCACATTGCTCTTCCACCTGGAAAAAATGCACTGGTTATGAATGACCTTACACACGTTTGGACTGAAAACAGTAAAAATCTCTCTACCTATTGCCCAACCTAACAGATAATTTCACAGTTTCCAGGGAAAAGCTAATTCCCTTTTTTGTCAGGCCTTACACACCTCGTAATACTTTTTTTTTTTTTTTCATGTGCTTTGCTCTAAATTCACTCTTGGTTGTTACATAATTATGTTTTAGTTGTTGCTATCATGTGCCGATTATTTCAGATTATATTTTAGTGGAGATTACCAGACTGCAAGAATAAGGTAATAAAATTTTTAAGGACATTATTGGTAGTCCGAGGTAAGTTTCCCAAAACTTACTGTTAATCGCATTTAAATTTGAGGGCCATAAAACGGTTGTGGTACCTTCATTCATACTAACAGCAAACCACAAGAGATATTTCTTTTCACAAGTGAGTAACCACATAATTTAGAAGCAATACGAGATAGTAAGGAAATAGGGTGACAGCACAAGAAAAAAACATTAAACTGCCTGGTTTCAATTAGTGACATCAACCATTCATTGGTGCAACTTTACAAAGCAGTGATTGGTTAAGAGCAATATACCAACCTCCACCTTAACATCATCGACTTCAGCTACATCATTGACTCGCCAACTGGGAGTTGGTATCTCCTTGTATTGAAGTTTCTCAACTCTGGTCGATGAAGCCATGGAGTAAGGAATGACAATGTTGTTAATGTCAAATGCATTGCTTCCTCTCTTCTTCTTTAACAATGAAGATAAACTATTTGGCGGCAAAGACTGGGTCAGGTTTGGCGTAGGGCTAGGAGTGGATGTTGGAGTAGATGGGGTAGAACCCACAGTCGGCAATGACAAACTCCTTGCACGCTTCTGCAGCTGGGCAGCTGAATGAGAATTGAAGTAATAACTTACTTAGTAATGATAAGTCACCTCGCACCACAATGCTTTCTTCAGATAATAATAATATTCTACTATGACAAGGTAATACTTGGTTCTAGCACAACATCTTACAACCAATAGGTGATCAGTAGACAAAAATCACAACAAAAGTATATACAAAACAGGAAAGAGAGCAAAGTGTCTGTTACAAAAATAGTGTTGTACAACATTTTCTCTTCTTCGGGACCAAAGCAATGAGGTGACTGTAAGAACCACCTTGACTAACTCCATACATCTATCCTTTTTGCAATAATTGTTTCAACGCCTTTTTACCCACTGGTGTGCAAACTTAACCTTAAAAATAGGAGATTATGGAAAGATACAAGTAAAGCTCAAGTGTCATCCCCCAGTTAGTTTGGTGATGGAAAACAACTCATTTACATAATTTATAAAAGAAAATACAAAAGGAAATCAATGGTTGTATTTATAACTGATATAGACATGGCAACATTTTAAACTTAATTTTCTTAGCTAAGAACAAATAGATAGGCATCAGAAATTTTTGAAGATGCAAGTATACTCTTAGTTTGTGCATTATCAAGTCTAAAACACTTGGCTACAACTATTTTAAACTTATGCTCTCCTGTTGTTTGTCTACTGTGAAAAGGAAATTTTATGCTAAAATGACTGAAATTATTAGACTACAATATTTAGGATATTGAAACTACTGAAATAAAACGCACACGTTTCAGAGTAAGACAATGATTTTCTCATCCACTTGTCCTTCGGACAAGCACTATATCAAATTCTGTTGTCCGAAACCCAAAACTTCTTGTTCAAAACACTTTGCTCAACACTAAAAACTCACAAACAATCAGGCATGTAATATTTTTAATCGTATTATTAGCCTTGTAAATTGTTTTTGGCTGAAACCTGAATAAATATCATGCACAATCTTTATAGCAGGAATGACTAACATCTTAACAGGCCTGGTTACTAAAGCCAGATGGAGCTCGTAAAAACAAAAGAAATGGCCACAGAATGGCAAAGTTAAAAGGAATATTTAACCTTCTTTCGTCCAGCATGAGGTTTGCTTTTATGACCAATAAGATAAACTATAACTCTACTGGAATTTGAAGTCAATTTTCAACTGTTCTTGTTTTTTTTCTCATTAAAAATGAGCTTGTCTCCCGGACAAGTCATGTCAAAGGTTTACATGTCCGAACTAAATTTCTACCTGTCCCTGTCAACTGGACATAGGTTTTGGTGCACCGTGAAGTTTCTCTAATTGCATTCTTAAGGTCTCTCTTGCTAACTCCAGATTTTTTCAGGCTTTTACTGCACTGGCTGTTTTAATTATTGATATCTGTTTTCTTACCAGCACTTATGGCTGCGGCTCGCTTCTTCCTTGGACCATCAGACTGACCAACCCTGTTTTCAGCAGAACTTCTTGATGAAATCTTTGGAGTGGACGTTACAGAGTAGTTTCGTTTTCTCTCATACTTTTGATTGTGATGTTCTGTGGTGGGAAAAAATTATAGAAAAAAATTCAAACCTCAAAACTGCAAGGAAATCTCGAAAGTGGGACTGAAACTTTTCATTGACTGAAAAAACGTATCCAACCACAAAGCAATGAAGTCCCCCAAGATTAAGAAAATGTCAAATATGCCTCTGAAACAATAAGCTGTAATAATATTATAATGACCTGTAATTAAAATTCAAAGACAAGGAATATTTAAATAACAAGGAAGTAAATGTATTTAAATTCAAGACAGCTGAATAGACTTCAAAGATAGCTTAGAAAGTTTGTGCACTTACTTGCAGAGGACAATAAAGAAGCAGCAGCCCCTTTGGCCAGCTGTGAACGCCTTTTTCCTGCTTTAGCTACCACAGGTGGTTTCCTGTGTTAATTGAAATATTACGAATATTAATTTCAACCATGATAAAAACCTAGGCAAGCCAGCCTCTAGTAAGAGACCTGATAACAATAATTGCTTCTATCAGGGACACTAGCAATCTATAGTTGGCGAGTAAGAAAGTACAGCAGATCTATGGTCCAATGGTCAGCATTTGTTTCAAGCCTTCTGATATCCATTTTTAAGACAATGACGTTGTTACCATAACAAATTACCATAACAGATTGGCTTCTTTTTATAGCAAACACGGTGGAGGTAAATAACTAGACTTTTTCCTGATCTGCTGACTAAATATCACATAAAAAAATCAACTTAGGAAATTGAAAAATGAGGCAAACATTAACTTCAAAGCTGTTTTGAAAGGTGAGTAAACAATAGCACTATTTTAAGCGATGACAGCCATCTTTATGCTAATCTGCTGGTGTCTGTATAAATGAAAGTCTCATGACTGGATTTCAATCATAAATAAAATGTTAGAGACAAAACAATAGTTATATGGCACTCACAATTTGAATGACAACAGTCCTTATAGACTTTAACAGTCAGTAAAAGATTGAAAGAACAACTTTGTGTAAAATGAAGTTGGAGGAAAAGGGTGGAGTGCAAAAATGCTTGAGGAACAATTCTACTGCAGATTCTATCTATAATAATGTGCAAAAGGGGAAGACAACAACTAAAATGTCCATTGAAATTGTGTTTTATCTGTTACTTGAAACAAACTTTTATGCATACGAGCATATTAAGTAGGCTTGATTTAATTAACTGGTTGCAACAAGTACTTCACAGCCAAGACTAGACAACATGGTTCAGATAGCATAGCATTTTTTCTTTTCCAAACTACACAAGGTGTAAAAACGGCAAAACACAAATCAAAACAAAATAAGTGGGAGGGGAAAGGGGAGAGGATGGGGAACTCCCATTCCTAAGTGCCCCAACAATTAATTAAAATTTGCTGCCCAGTAAACTGGTACAGGTTTAAACTCATCCTCATTTTATATTTTAAGCCACAAAACAGGCCCAACACATGCTATAAATTAATGTTTGTTTGTTTAGCTATTAATAAAAACAAATATGGAACTTCTCTTGTTGACCTAAACGAGTGAATAAGTGAAACAATTTAACTCATTCATCCCTGAACTGCCCGTAACCGCCTGTGCAGATCCACATCCCTTCTACCACTTGTAAGGTCATCAGTTTTAAAGGTCAATGACAACTTTGTCCCCTTAATTGTGCAGAGTGAAAAAATCTTTCAAACCATACCAGAATGAGCACTATTCAGTCAAGGACACCGGAGAAAAAGGCAAAAAAAATGTAACATTGACCTGAAAACTTCCATGAAAATCTTGTTCTCCTACCCACCTACCTTTCCTATCATCTAATCCTAAGATCCTAAAATCTTTACTTAAAACGTTTCCCACCAAAATGAAGCCTACTAAATGGACAGCAGAAGGAAAAAAAATGAGACAAGAGAAGCGAAAAAAGATGGGCGGAGAGAAAGCAAAAAGTAAAAGTAAAGACTGTTGCATCACTTTTAAACCCCAAAACTTTAAATACATTTCGCTGTCTGCACATGCCTGAACTTTGCAAGCTAATAGTTTGTATCTGGATCAGAAGGCTGCAGAGTGCACGACCTGTAAATGGCTTTATGGCAAGTTTTAGTTCTTCATAGCACGACAGTGGCCAGAAAACTGCTCGACTTGCGTCACAACGCAAATTTCCAGGGGCAAATGAGTTAAAAAACTAGGTACAAATACACAAAAAAACTGGGGACAAATTGAATAGGTTTCGAAAGGACTGTAAACCGGTTGTAGTAAGGAGACGTTAAACTTACTTCTTTTCCACAACTTGAGAAGCAGCCTTCAACGTCTGTGGTTTGGTCCTCTTCTCAAAGCCACCCCTCTTTAATAACGCTCCAAAATGCAACTGAAGAGGGATGTCTGAAAACACACCAACAATAGTGTTATGACACTACTCAGTGTTACTATTCCTAATCTACAGGTGTTGAGAGTAGAAATATTTTGTTTTCTTAGAAACAAAAGTTCATGTTTCATTTGGTTGTTGAGGCTGTGGTAATTGGTGTGATTCCTAACAATTTGTTTGCGACAATTTAACACCACTCTCAAACATAAGCCAAAGGATTGTACTTTTTTCTTTTCATCTTGGACGATTCTCTAAAGGTTTGGTGAAAATGATGTTGGAAATATAGACAATTCAAAATGATAGTTTTAAGTAACTGTATAAAGGCAATCCCTAGCTCTTGTAAGGGATGTCACTAAGAGCCAACTGCCAGTTAATTTGACTGGAAAAAAGAACTTACCACTGGCTCAATGGGGAAAGTTTGAAGGTGCAGTTGAGTAAAAAAGCCAGCTTGACTAATAAAAAAGCCTGCTTAGCTTTTCCATAGCTAAACCCTACCTTGTTACTATAGCAAAGGTTGATTACTACCAAAGCAGGAAAATTTAAAAGGCAAATCACAGATTTGAAGTTTTACAGAGTCATTAGACATCAGTCTGTCTCCAGGATGGGTACAAGACCCTCTGGGTTCTAGGATCATAATAACAAATAATACCCAATAAATTGTAAAAACCATGGTTTACCTGTACAGAATGAGAGCACTGGATGGAAAGAGGCATCCAGGGAGGCAACTTTTTCTGGCGTAGTCTGACTGGGCCTAACCACTGGTAATGTTCTTGAAGACTTTGAACAAATCAAACAAGGAGTTGTTGGGGTAACACATCCACAGAGCAGTGAAAGTGGTTTGGGCTTGTTATGACGAATGTGAGATAAATGTACCAGACGACGTTTCCTGATCATATACACTCCTCTAGTTCTAGCGCATTGAGGAAAAACATCATTTGAAGTGGATGGCAAAAAAAGCTTATTGTCTGTTGAATCATTTGCTCCAAGGGCTGTTCGATATCGCTTCGTTGGCACATCCTCACTGTTCAATAAAGAACTGTCAAGCAGGCCTCGCTTAACCCCATTTAACAAGTGATTCTCTGAATCCCTGATTGAATCTTTCTTATTTAAGTCTGTTAGGTGTTTAGAGTTGTTAATATCCAGGGAAGGTACTGACAGTGCATTGTCTCTTAATCCCTTTACAATACCATTTCCATCAATGTCAGTAGCACTTCTCACTAAGCTCACATTCGGGGTGCAAGCTTGAAGTTTTACTGTTCCCTTTCTCAATCTTCCTCCTTTATAAAGATCATCATATCGTCGGATCTGACGTTCCAAATTTATGATTTGGGACTGCAGCCAAGACCAGTGGGATGCAATTACTCCTTCTTCCAGTCGAAACTGCGTCCTTAAAACTTTAACACTACAAGAAAAGCAAAAGTGATCAACCATCTTGATAACAAATATCTAGATCTGCTCCAACTAACCATCAATTTCTTAAAGGTTACCTATGAACATTCAAGTTAATTATATCAAGCAAGTCCTTTGTGTAAGTTTAACACGTACAATACCACAAAAGTACCACTTAATTCAATATCATATTCTAGACTACAAGTCAAAGAATCACACTTTGAGAAAAATAATAAAATAACTCGCACAAAAATATTTTTAGAACACAAGGTATCGATCATTAAAAAAGATGATTAATGATAGTAATTATTACTATTACTTTTTTATATTATACCATGACAAAACACTATACATCTTAGAAGAAGAGTTGGAATTTCCCTGCCATTAATAGCACATTCACACAATACTCAACAACACGGTTGACCGGTGAATTGAGACCGTTCTGTCGTGGATAGCTAATGATGCTTCATATTATAGAGAATTTAAGCTATTGTTGCCCTGAAAAGTTATTCAACATAAATCACAAAACTAAGGTGTGAATTGTTACAACTTAAGCGTGTACAAGGCAACAAATTTCTTGCAAATATTTAAAACAATTTCAATACAAAGACAGGGATGGCAAATATACGTGATATTTCAATATAAACTCTCCAACTCAAATGGTTTAAAGTTGTAAAAAGTAAGACTGGACACTACTTTACAAGTTTAAATCTCCTGGTAGATCAAAAATACTTAAAACATAAATAATTTATTTTTCTGTCATATAAACCAAGACTTCAAATATTTACCAGGTACAAAGGAATGATTCCATGATAAAAGGTGTAATACAATTTTACGACAAGCAAAAACGACAAATCAACAATTTCACATTTAAGAAATACATATTGCCTGACGGGTTAATGCGGCTTCAAGAGAATAAAAAGCCTACATTTATGAGACAGATGACAATGAAAAGGAGTTTAAGAAAACTACATTCTTAAAAATTTAAATTTCCTTTTTTAGCATTCACGACATATATGCAAATTCCCTCAGCACAGGACAGAAAATTGAAAATAAACAAACTTGTAGCAAGAAACAAAAAATAAGGTTTCCTTCTTGCCACATTCAAATCGATCTAGCTAGCAGCGCCGGTCAACTGAGTCGGTTTTGAACATCTCAATGGCAGAACTCCCAAAACACTAAATGAATATGAAATGCCAAGTCTGGGAAATTAAATTGGCCCAACTATCGCCCGACATCACAACAACATATAATCCCCAACACGGAAAAATACTAAACCAATGGTTTACTCGTTGTGATCATTTTACTCAGGCTATGTTATATAACCTAGAGGTTTAAAAATGCAAGTAGTGGAAATAAAAACATTGGTATTCCGCGTTTCAACATCGATGGTATTTTGTTCGTGTTTCACTCTTGTAAATTTAGCGCGAGGGAAATTTAAAATGTCAACCACATCTTGCACAAATTTAACACACACATCGAATTTTGAGAAAGAAAAATCCCTTTCGTATATAAAGTTTAAATGAAAACTGAACAAAGCCGCAGATATGTCATTCAAAATTTCATAAATACGCCACCAATCCAATGAATAAGAAAAGAAGAGAGTATTTCGTGGGAGTCGATGAAAGACTCAGCTCCCACGATCAATTAGCAAAATGATAAAATTTTATTTCTCTTTCGCATCAAGCACAAACTTACGTCAGGGTGAACAAATCTCTACTCACCGTTTGCTGCGTAGTTTCGTTTTCCTCGATTCTCCTTCATCTTCGCTTTCTTCCCCGGAACTCGCTTCAGTCGCGTCCGAATCATCCATGCTCTCCAAAAATTCGCATTGTGAACTCCAACTTTCCACAGAACTAACAGCCTTCGATTTTTTACCAAATTGTTTGAAATCCACTAAAACGTTTCCTTCGTCAGAGCCAAATGACTCAGCAGAAATCCGCTCCAGTTCTTTTATTGCGATGTCCACCGTCGTTGCGTTGTTGTTCTTCATCCGACTTGCAAAATTTCCAGGCATCGGCGGTTTGTTATGAAGTCGATCTCCCTTCAGTTCCGGACAAATATTTGACACGCTTTTACTTTCGGGAATACCTTTTACTCCTAAATTTCCACCTGGTTCGAGATTAGTTGAAGAGGAATCGCGAGTTACACAACGCTTTTCCGCCAAATTTTCCAATTGTTGAAGCACATGGTCACCAAGTTGCCGCGCTTGTAGTTTGCGAAGGCGCGTCTCAATTTTTCTCGCCCTTCCTTCAAGCTTTGCCTGACGTCGAAAGGCTTGTGAAGTTCTTTGAGAAATTAAGGCCTTTCCAGAATCAAAATTTGCCACTGGATGCTGCGAAACTCGATTACTCTCTTCCTTTTCGCAAACAGTATTACATGTACCAGCCGAAGTCTTCGCCGTTGAAGCACATGTGGCTCGTGAAAGATCAGGGGACGAGTTTCGCTTTTCTTCTCTGTCAGAAGAGTTACTCGACGGCTTTGTCGCGGCACTTTTTTCCAGGCTATCATCACAATGTCCGTTTGGCATTTCAATTTTGCCTTTAATTTCTTCGCTGAGTCGTGAAACTATGGGTGTGTTCTGCGCCGAGGGCTTGATAGTATTTGTA
Source organism: Porites lobata (assembly GCA_942486035.1). Lineage (NCBI taxonomy): Eukaryota > Metazoa > Cnidaria > Anthozoa > Scleractinia > Poritidae > Porites > Porites lobata. The sequence goes on along the minus strand of CALNXK010000064.1, from coordinate 2,232,057 downwards.
ATGTCTGCAATGTTATTGTCACTTATCAATCGTACAAGACCGTTCTGTGAAACTAGCTTCAAATCCAAAGCAAGCCCAGCACTTTCTTGCTTAAGTTCCTCTTGTACAGTTGATGAACAGTGACGATCCACAGAATTCTTTCCCGAGGACTCCGGAGACGCGCTCGCCTCGGTCAGAGCGGGAGCCATTTGAGCCATCTACCATACTTCACTTCACAATGACTGCCGATGGCAACGAGACCCCGTTGAAAGCATTTTCGCGTTTGCTTACAACAGGAAAATAAAACATAAATATAAAATAAAGAGTAAAAATCACTCCAAAATACAAAGTTTTCGAAGTTCATTCAAGGGGAGTAGAGAAACGTTTTTCAGCGCGCTGAGCACGTGACCGCCACGTCTTGGTGGTGCGTGTTCTAATCTCGCAAAAGAACACACCAACCTTGATATATGCAAAAACGCTAAATTTTCGTCTTCGATTTTCCACGTTGAATCACTTTCAACACCACGTAAAAACACCGAAGAGTAAAGATGGAAGTGTTTGAAACCTTCTGAATGGTTTTTGAATCTCTTTCACTTTGAAATATGCCCCCTTTGAAGCAAGTTTGAAATCCTTTCCCGCTTATCAAAATGGCGGCACAAGAATCCACTTCAAGCTTCTTGTATCAGCAGAACCCTCGTGCAAATATCAAACGCTCTAGGCGATTGCATCAATTCTCAGGGTACCCTCCCTGATATATTGCGTGATTGGTCAAAAGAACAATAACTGTCATCAGCAGAGATAGCAAGCTGCAGAGAATTGAGGTTTTCATCACTTCAAACCAGAGCTTCGGATTTCCTGTGCGCGTTTGGAACACACCTCCTTCGCGAGAGACATCGCGTTCGGAGTGAAAATATTCCTCGATGGCAACCCTGGAAAAAAGGGAGGAAAAAGAAAACTTAATTATGGCGAAAACAAGTATTACTATGTGAGTCTATTACGAAGCATTAATATAGGAACTCGGGAGAATTTTGCACCATCCTGAAAATTAGAGTTAACAATGTACAAGAAGCCGATATCACCACCTGGGACGATTTTTTGTTTTATAAAAAGGTTGGATGCTCCAAAATTTGAAGAATTACTTCCGACAGAGGCGTAAAACAAAAGCAATTTTTCCTCTTAGAATTAATTCACTGAAACTGGTGAAATGTAGAGGTGAGATCTCATGATAAACACCGGTTCATCCCGCGGCTACAACGCGTACGAGCAACTCCGTTCGAGCTTGTGTGAAAGGGCAGGATTTCATATTTCCGTTTGAAATTAAATAAAGGAACTGTTGCTGTCTATTGGTAACCTAGTTTTAAACTCAAATTGTCCAAAAGAAGTCCTATTTTCACTGAAGTAACAATTTTTTTCATGATTTGCATAGTTGAGGAGAAAACCGGAAGTGACACAGCAAGCAACATGTTTTCAGTACGGGCGAAATACACCAAAATTGAAATGTCAAATGCTGACTAGTGTCTGGAAAGGAATTAAAATTAAAAATGCTTATTTTGTTCTCAATAAAAATACATACATCTGGTTTTTTATCCGAAAGATGGACAAATATTGTTACATGCAAAGCGAGCAGTTTTATGCTATTCCAGCGGAAATAAGCAATGGCAAGCTAGGTATTTTAAGCATTTCACTTCCCACTAAGTGCCTCTCTTCTAGTCATGACTAAAAGAAAACTAGGAAAAATATTTCAATAGTGAAAAGTTTTCAAATTCCAACGTAAACAACTTCTAACGTATCAGCTTATCAAAATGCAAAAAAATTGCTGTTAATTTTTCGGTAATTGTACTGTATTTAGTCTATTAAAATAGGTACGGAACAATAATATTGAAAGAAAAATTCTACCCTAAAGAAATTCAGTCAAAATCAGTCCAGGTATGTGTAACTAATTCACAGCTGAACCGCCATTGCATATCCTAGAACCTTGTAACAAATTAATGTGATGTCATCAGTTTTACAGTCATTGACAACTTTGACACCTGCCTTATGAACGGAGAGATGTTTACTATGCATACACAAAGAGAAGAGATGCCACAAAAAAGAAACAATGACCAGAAAATTTCAATGACAAATCTTTTTCAACTTCTACCACTCATACTTCCTTTCAAATAATAATTATGTCATGATCCTTGGGCTTTTTGCAGTCATCAAAGGTAAAAGCACAGGAGCAAGATGGACATGGTACAAAACATATTAGTTGAGGGGGTAGCTATCTTGAATTTTTGTCTTCTGCACATGCCCAAACTTTTGAAGCTGCAATTTAGCATCAGGAACAGGACGCAGTGGAGTGCTTTATAAACACAATAGAATGTTTTGGGAAATTTTGGTTCTTTTTGACCACCCAATGACCACAAAATAGCTGAACTAGCTTTAAATTGATGAGGCTTTTTCAGAAAAATTTCCATGCATGAGCAAATTGGTTTTCAAATGTTAAAAAGAGTATCTCACATTCAGCCCCTCAAAATAAAAAATAAAAAATATAAGACTTAATTACAAATCATGGTTATCCAAACATAGCTGAATATTATAGCAGAACAGTCAAGCAAGTTTGTTATCGTTGTTTTTTTAAATTGCTTTTTTTGTCATCTACCCCAGAACTTTTAAATTTGAAACACAGCAAAGTTTAGCCATAATATGAGTGTGCAAAATTGTGTTGTGTCCTGTTCTCATACTTCTCTTCCATCAAGACATCTCTTGAACATTAAGTCAATCATTTCCTTTTATTAATTTGTCCTAATCACCTAATTGGTATAATAAAACTGTTGTAAAAAATAAACTAGTACGGCCTCAAACCAGGCAGATGATTCACATTAAAAGTCCCAAAGGTGCAAAGTTCGATGTCTAAAATATCCAAATAGGCTATAAATTTTTTTCATCACATGCTTTACTAAGTTGCTATAGAGTTTTTATGTAGTTTGTCATCAGGATTCTGTATTCAATTAAAGGGTGTCAATAGGTTAACTTTCTAGCCTACAATGAGGAATTTTTCTGTCATAAACTGTATACTTAATGAATTAGTAGTTGCTGACTAGTGTATACAGGAAAGTTGGCTTTTTTCAGTGTATATGATTTATAGATGTCAAATTTTGAAAACTTTCAGCAAGAAAAGGAATTATTTGTAAACGAATAATAATTTTAGTCAACTCTCAAATATTATTTGTTTGTTGCATTTTTCCATTTTGTTGCATGACTGTTGCATGATATTGTTAGGCTGTTAGTCTGTGTTGTACTTGGTTGTAACTTAGACATTCTAGTCTGCATCTCTAGAGGCTTAAATACCACAGATGATACAGTAGTACATTCTAATAATTAATTAATCAATTTAACTTAAGAAGTGTTAATGGTAATCCGCTGAGATTTTTTCATCATCAATCATCAGAAATAATATTGGAATGAACCAATCAATAGTAAAGTCACTCATTATTGGAAAATCTTTTTATAAGAATTCTCTTTAATTTTTTATCTGCGTGAAAATCAAAGTAATACAGTGGAACCGGGTTAATATGGACACCAAGGGAACATGATATACTGCCCATATCATCTGGGTGTCCATATTAAGTGGGCTTTATTGATGAAGAGACTTAAACAGACATTTTAATGAAAAAAATATTGTTTAATTTCTTCGCAGTTACTGTATGAATTTCATTCTAAAGAAACGTCACAATCAGTCAGTCAGGGTGTCATCCTCAGAGGCCCAGGGAATGTCAGTTGGGTCAGGATACATGGTGGCAGAAGTTTTCAAGAACAGACAAGAGAGCTTCTAGGATGCTACTCTTAACAAACCAGTTCCACGACTCATTCAAATGCTTGATATTTTTATGCCCAGTCGGAGGCCAGCATCTATTGCGCTGCTTTCATTCAATCCTCTTGGGTGACTGACGAGAAATATTTAAACTTTAAAGAGTGAAGAATTATCTCTTGAACATGCCTGTCAAGTATGCTGAGTAGGCGATCTTTTAATAACTTAAATTGATAGGTAGAGTAAGATAAAATCATTATGCCTGTGTCTAGTTTTGAAAGCTCTCCTGCACGAGCCAGACGGGTACAGTGAAAGTCAAGTTTGCAGGCAAACTCCTTTGTATAAGAGGATCAAGAAAGCAGCATGATAGATCCTGGCCTCCAAGAGACAAGTATTCGAATGAGTCATGGAACTGGTTTGTTTAGAGTAGCATCCCAGGAGCTCTCTCACTCATTCTTGAAAACTTTCGCAACCATTTATCCCGATCTGACTGACCACCCCTGGGTCTCCAAGGATGTCAAGGTGTCAGACTAAGACTACCTTTCAACTATTCTTCTTGAAAAACAACAATGGAATCTGCTACATTTATTTGTACTGATGCTTTTAGTTTGTGACTTAGCCAGGTGGACTGAACATTAGACATGACGTGACAAAACTTTTTGCTGTTTCTGTTAAGTTTTTAGTGGTAAGATATTCAGTCACAGACAGTGTGTAGATAAACTGTGTCCGTAAAGTGGGGTTAACAATATACGTGAGTTTTTTGACTCAGGACACAGAAAAGTTTCCATTGTCATATTAACCAGTGTCCGTATTAAAGAAGGTTAATTTTAGAGAAAACATTGGAACAGACAGTTTCGTTTGTCTCAAAGAAAAGCTACATATGGGTGTCTGTAGAAAGTGGGTCCACTGTTTTTTTTTGTTTTTATTTCATTAATGAGTGCTTTTCCTTGCTGTAACGATAAATAATTTTTTAAAAAACTTACGGTAAAAATAGATGATCAGCAAACCAGTACTGACTTGAAATTTCAAATTTACCACTAGTTTAAGAATTTATCACAATTTATTTAGAAAAATTTGGCACAATTTACACCAAAAAAAAAAAAAAGGAAAACACAAAACACAAGGTGGACATGAGACCTATAGCTATGACTTTCTTGGAAAAACTGCAAACGTCCAAAGATCTGATCAACTATGGACTTTCTACAACAATTAGGCTGTTTGAGCAAAGAGGCCTAGATTTTTCATAAGTGCCACTTTTATTTTCAGCTGACTGGCTGTGAAATTTTACTCAGACTTATGACAAATGTTATAGTAAAATTTCAAAGACTGAAATAAAATTTTTACTTTGAATTAATGATTTCACAGAAAATTATCTATTGCAAGAGCGAATTTTTCCCTAACCCCACCCCCACGGTTTCTTTTGTCACGCTCCGCAGACCACGTAACCATTATGTTTATGTTGCAACTTTTTGATCGAGGGATATTCCCCTGATCGACAGCCCTTTTTTATCGAGAAAAACATAGCTTTCTCACCACATTGCTATAAAAATTGATAACTTAATTACTTAACATAAACATCATGTTTTTCCAAGGTTCCCTTTGAAAAAATCGCGTAAATGTCGATCTTGTGGAAATTTTTAGGACCATAGCTTGAACTGTATAAAAATGCGCTTGACCCTCTCATAAATTAAATATCTTTGGGGTGCCAGCGCCTAAAAGTATGAGCAAAATAAACTAATTAAAAACGAAATATTTTCTTGACAAAACCTAAATAAAACTGTTCTGATTAAATCATACCTGGTTAAAAGCAAAAACTCGAAGTTTCTTCAAAGATCTGCTAGGTCTTGTTCCCAGGGCCTCATTCGACGCGCTTAAAAACACGAATTTTGTGACTCTTCCATGGTCTAAACATCCAACTTCGTTGAACCCAATTACAAAATCCATTGCAAAACACAATTCACTTTGAAGAACTTCGCTCAAAAAGCAAACATAATTTTTCTTTTTCAGCACGTAGAACCTTCGCCGCACAGCGCAAAAATTTCCGTTCACTTGCTTTGAGAAGCTCAGCAGCCTGGCCTCAAGATGCAGATCCATATATGGGTAGTCAAATTTTTTCCGCTCCGGCTGGGGGTAAGTTAAGATGGGAAAAAGTGTGTGGGTGAATTCCAACAAAACGCGAGTTTTGTAAAAAGAAAAAAAAACCCTCATGGTTTCAGGGGTTTGATTTAAGGGAAAGCCGGGCCAGACGTTCATCTCAGACATAAAGGACACCCAAGCAACCCTCTATATACACCCCTGTAAATTTATACACCATGTCATTCCACTTGTAGCCTGCGTAGCAGTAGTCTGCTACACAGCCGTTTTTAGTGTCGTCACGCAATGCTCCTCCCCCGTTGCGTGACGACACTAAAAACGGCTGTGTAGCAGACTAGCGTAGCAGGCGCTCGGAAATAATGGGTGAAAGAGAGAACGGGCACGCGCGAGGGAGACACGCGTAAAAAGGAAAAGGTCCACTCAACGGGAATTTTGTTGAATTTTGACTTACGGAAGGCTTTTTCTAAGAGTGGAAAGGTTAAAGGTCATACATAATAGGCTTTGCTGTTGTTTTCTTCCTTATGAACAGTGGTAAATGGATTATTAACCAAGATTGCATTCAGTTAATATGGCATGAGATTGGGGCGTATGGAAAAGCCGGAATCCGGAACCGGAACCGGAACTTTAAAAATTGAGACCAGTTCCCGATGCCCGTGTGGAAATAAAATTCAAGATGGCGTACTCGGTTATCATTGTTTTGAGAAATTTTCAGCACAGAGCTTACCTTTGGTTATTTAGTACACGCATGTGTTCTACTTTATCAAACATGCTTACACATCACGCTTAGACACTTTTACCAGAAAAAACAAACAAACAAACAAAATATTCAGTTGTAATTTACATGACTTTATATAAAAAAAAGAACATAACCACTAAAATTCAAAGAATCAGCCCACCTGGAATTCTTATACTTTCCCCGGTTGTGACTGCTAGAATGGGGTTGCAATGGGATTGAGAGATGTGAAAGAAGGAGGAATTAGTGCTAGAAAGGCAGGCTTATTGTGGGGACTGAGCATGAAGAAATCAACACTGCGGGTCAGACTAACTAGGAGAGTGACCTTTGACCGTCGGGTTGAGGTCCCTTCCCCAAGCTTTTTTTTAAATAAAAAATGAAGAAAGAAAGTCGTTTGCAGATTGGCTAATTGAGCTTGCAAACTGCGGGTTCGGCATGTCCACTGATGCCTTCCTTAAATCAGTGAAAAAGTTCCTAGACAAGAATTATACCAGAATTATACTATTTTTAAAACAGCCGCTCGCGTTCCCCACCATACCCTAGTCATTTGTTATGTTTTATTTCATGATGCTAGGTTATATTTTTGGGATCGATTGCCACACTACTTTGCAAGTGCAAGAGAAGCTTATAAGTCGCTTGCCTGTCGCAATTTATGTACAGTTACGTTGTTATTGCGGTGTCCGGATACTGGGCCAGCTGTCCGGATACTGGGCAACATAGGAGCTCTGCAAAATTATTAATTTCGCGATGGAAACAAAGGCAAAAAAGTTAAACTGTCTTTCGTCATATTAAGGACTAGATAGATTTTCTTTGGGCCAAATTTCAGAGCTCTTACGATTAACAAAGGAAAGTTATTGCAATCTTAAACTGAAGTGTCCGGATACTGGGCAACATACTGTACTCACATTTCAATCGATTCGTCGCTTTGTAGCGATCTGTAAACGAAAACAGATATGTTTTTGTAAAATGGTAAAATTTTTTCAAACTCAGTAAAACGGAAAAGAATGAAAACTTTTGTATTCTTACTCATACCTTTTTGAGCTATTTTTTCAAAATAGCATATGTCAGTGGTGTGAGCGTATGTATCTTTGTGGCTTTGTATCTTTGTATGTTCGGATGTTTGTTGCAAGAGCCAATTAGGTTGAAGGTACTATGAGTTGATGCTTAGGAACCAATGAGATCTTGGCACCTACTTAAGGTCGAACAAGGGCGCTTTAAGACCGCCATCTTGATTCTTCACAACTTTTTCGTCTTTTATCACGGCTACAGGTGTTTGGAAACATTATATTAAATATCTTCATGATCCAAACGCTGTGTACAGTGATGAAGCTGGTTAAGGGTTCATATCATAGGCGTACGGGCCGGGGGGGCGAGGGGGGTGCACCCCCCCAAATTTTGAGCAACTCCGATTTTTTTGGTCAGCGAGAGAAAATTTGGGCAAAACCAGTTTTTTAAGACGTTTTCGTGGTTTTTAAATCATTATTTTGAAGAGATGAATATTTTCTATTTTAACCTGAAGTTGGCGTAATAATCCAGTACTGTTACATTCACACGAGACAGTGGTTGCCTAGCACAAAATGAGTTTCTGGTTATAAGGGAAGGGTATCATGTGCTGATTTTTTTTATTGTTGGGCACTGTACTGCAATGGGCTATTTCCAGTCGTGAATTGATTAGAATAAACTTCCGCCTAACTTTCTAGAATCATCTCCGCTCGTAGAACAGTGTATGGCAGATAGCATCAGCAATGGGTCTGAAAGTGAAGAAGTGGCTGAATAATTCTCAGTTTGAATTACGAGAAGAATCGTAATTTTAAAAAAAATCTATCGAGTGGTTTAAAAATTGTTCACTAATTTGTTAAAGTAGACCGGAATGTTTACAAAACCGCTAACAAGAGCGCCTTGATACATACGAAATACTCAAATCCTTTTTTGGCCAGAGCTATTTCCATGATCTTTTGCCTACGTTTTTAAAGAGTGAAACTACTATGAGGTGAAATTGCATGTCAAAAGTGCTTCGTTTTCTACAGGTAACAGCCAAACATCAAGATTTTCCTTTTTTACCGTATTTCTAACGATAAAAACTTTATCCCAAAATATCTCCGCAACACTCTTACAGATTCCGTTTTAACTTCACGAACATCGAGGCGACCATTGGAGGAAAATGCTCCCGTGAACGATTTTGGAAGAACAGTTTCCAGTGAGAAACCCTGAAAAACTGTATCGAGCCACTTTCATATACTTTCATATGCTAGTATTATGCTAGTACGGCCTACTGCCTAATTTCATACCGCGCGGGAGCCTGGCACTACCGGATTTTCCCGGACTTTTTTAATTCCGGATTCAAAATGGCTTCCAAAACAGAGGTCATTGCGTGCAGTTGAAACGATATTAAGGGCCAGATTACTCCAGAAAGTTAATATTCTACAGCAAAGAACAGTTGTTTTATTAAACCTTGAGAAAAGAAAGATCAAATCGGAGACTTTCGCTACTTGGAAGTATTGGAAGGATTCCCGAATTGCTCGACAAAAAATTTGAACAAAGAACGGCGCTGGATCCGACCGAATATTGGGGAATGATAAGAGGGTGGGTGTAGCTGTTTTTACAAACCGTAAAATAAAGACTACAAAAAGCAAAACACGCCAGAGTGACCCTGAGTCACTGAGTGAAAAGGCAACATCATATTAGGTCGGCAAGGCTTATATTAGGTTTTGTCTCCGTCGCTGCGTACGGTCTCAGTAAAAAATCCTAAAGATCGGACCAGAAGACAATTCTCACTGAACATAGATAACAGCAAGTATACTTCAGTCTTAAAAGAGAAGCATTTCTCGTCCGGTGACACTGTAGTTCCTGTGACCAGTCAGACCTCGTGCATTGAGCAATGTTATAAGGGGGATAAATTGTATAAAGCATATAGTTACTTTTTGAGGCCCCTGCTTGTGATTCTGTACCTTCCAGTTACAT
>CALNXK010000064.1:2205000-2215000 GCA_942486035.1 Porites lobata | reverse complement strand
ATTTACTCCGATCGCCAAAAATTTTATGTTATATTGTAGATTGATCTATATGTTATCCATTCTATATGTTAGACTTACGATAAAAGTAAAGGTGGGCATACCAGAGAGCTTCAAAGTAGGATGGTACCCCCCCAAAAAAACTGGGTCGAGTCACCTTAACTTGCACCAAATGTAACAGGGAAAGACAGAGGAAAGTGAATATATAGCATGAGGATCGACGCAGCTGAGCGTTTCGCGTTTTCATTTATGTACGGCAATACTCAATTTCGCACAAAAACCCAGTCTACATTTAGGACGAAAAAGGTCGATTCATCACTCTTGGTAAGGTTACACTGCGTATGTTCTTAAAAGGGCTGCGTGTTTCATCCATTGTGAGGCAAAGGCGGCAAAGGGAGGAGGAGTACTCATGTCAATCATGATCCCAACTTGCAATGCTCACGCGTATATGAAATTCTAGAAGAAAAATTTTGCGCCGTACGCAAAAAATGCGACAGTAAAAAATATAATAACAGTAAACAAATATAATGTAGGGATGAAAAGTCTTGATCGAGCAATTATTGTTAGTGACACTCTCAAGACAGAAACGTCTCCAATTTTTATTTATTAGGTTCGGATTACGGTTCCGGTTCCGGTTCCGTTTCCGTTTCCGGCTCCGCTGCCGGTTCCGGATTCCGGCTTTTCCATACGCCCAGAGATTGGCCACGGTTTTTTTTCTGTTTTTCCTTTTAGAGATTGCCTAAAAAGGAACAAGGCCAATATCCAGCTTTCATTAAAGAAAAAATGACCAAGCTTGGTCTTAAAAGAAATATTGTGTGGCTAATAAATTAGACACAAAGAGGGTAATCCTCAGCACACAAACAAACAAACAAACAAAAAATAACCATCAATTTCAGAAAGTGAAATTCAGAAAATTTATTGCCTTCATCTCCCTTCATACATGATAGTTTTCCTACCGCACACCTCATATTATAAAACTGGCAAATATTGTCTTTCCACTACATGAGTTGAATATTAAGATCAGTCACCTCTGTTGATTTTGCAAAATATATTTTAAATTAAGTACACATTGAGTGACATTGAATTCATAACATCATATATTTCTTAAAATACCTCCAGTTGAATCATTGAAACCTACCTAAACATAACTTAAACGTCCTACAGAAGCAAGTAATAAAAATTGATAACCGCATATTAAACATGCAATAAATACAAATGATAACTTAGTAAACTACTCTGCATTCGAATGGTTGTTCACATGTTCCAAGCTCCTTATCACCACAGAGACAGTTAAAGGTTTGGTTACCATGGAAACCTAGTATGTCTCTTTCTTCAAGAATAGAAAAAGAAAATGTTGACCAACACGTCCCGACAAAATACTTTGCATGAGCACAAATCCACTGCTCAATTATAGCTACCCCTCCATCACCATATTTTTGTAAAATCTGTTTTGGAGCATCATACTTGACAAAAGGAAGTTTGTTCTTCAAATAATCTATTTCTGAAATGGGAAAAGAAATTGTAAAACAATATAGTACTGTTATACTACTCAGAGTTACCTGCCTCTTGTGAGGCAATCATCCGGCATACGTTCATTATACGTTCGGAATTATTCATGATTCGCAACTGTTGGACATTGGTTAAAGAACAAACAAATGAAAAGAAGATGTTGAGAAAAATCAGTCTGAATAAAACTAATGTGCAGAGTTGACAGTAGTGTCAATATCGGTGTAACTACAAAAATGTAAAGAAACTTAGTTATTAAATGATGAATATATTAATTTCATATATTTCAAATGTGGGATGAAGAAATAAACGCAGAGAAGATCATCACAGTTAAATACGCAGGTTATGCAGTTGCGAAAAGAAAGCCTGAATTTTCGTAATGCCAGTGCAGCGCTCCAACCAATATTGAGCTAGCAAGCCAACTGGGGGCTGGCCAATTGTAATATACCCGGGGAAGATGGAGTTGAATATATTAATTTCATGTATTTGAACTGTGGGATAAAGAAATAAACGCAGAGACGATCATCACAGATTTTTAATATGCAACTAAAGAGCAGCTGGAAAAAGAGAGCTTGAAAAAAATTCAAGCTTGCTGGTATTCAAACCCTGACCTGCTCTGCGATACTGGTCCAGTACCCTTACCAACTCAACCAGCAAGCCAACTGGGACCAGCTCCAAACACCAAAACACTTTTTTTCACTCTGAACCTTTTTGCTGTCCTTGCACTGAAGTGTTAATTAGTATGCAATCCTCAACAGTTCTTTGTAAGACTATTTATTGGTAACTGAGCTATATCATCAATGGTATCAAATTTCAAGGTCTTTGACAGTGTTGAGCTTGTTGCTGGTTCTCGAACCTATGATGGGTATTTTCCTAGGTTCTAGGAACAGTTCCACATCTATTCAAACAAGGCTGTCACTGAGCTGGCTGGGGGTCAGGATTTCCCCAGCTTCTGTGAGCATAACCCACAGGTATTTTCACTGGAAACAAAAGGAAAATATAACCAAGAGAAATTCCACTTCTGTTCAATTTCCTGCCTAGCCCACTAAATACATATACCCAGTAGCCTGAGAAAACAGCCTACATTTTGCGACACCACCACCGGTTTCCCGGGAAAATGACGTCTACAGAAAGACCACAGAAATTCCATACTGATAAAGATCTGGGCAGTGCTTCTGATTGGTCATGCTGCATGGGAAATTTGCATCAGCCAATCAGAAGCACTACCCAGATTTCGGTAGTATCAGTATGGCAATTCAGCACACATTTTGCAGACGTCAATTTGCCGCAAAAACCAGTGGTGGCGTTGCGAAATTAAATGTCGGCGGTTTTCTCAGGCTATGTACCCAGCAACTTGAAAACATAGCAACAGCCTTGAAAAGGTAAAAGTATTATTATTTCTAAACAATATTTTGCATCTCACCTTCTTTATCAGCATCAGTAGCAAGAAACACCTTGTCAAGCTTTTGTTTATCTAGAATCTCCTTGATCTGTTTGATAGCGTTATCTAATGATGGTACACCATCAGGATGTGCATCAAGAAAATCAGTTCTTCTCAGGTGAACAGCCAGGTATGGGCCACCCGTAGCACTACCCTCCTTTTTGTGGTTTTTTGTCCAGTCTTCATCCATGACAGTGCCATCTTTGTTGTCCTCTGATTTCAGTATCTCTTTACGGAATGTGTCTCCTTCTGCTGTCAGGTGCTTGGCAAATACTTGGCTTCTTCTTGCCTACGTTTAAGACAAGTACTGATAAGAGTCATTGTCAACTCAGCTCCCTTTCAACATTAGACATTAGAGAGCTTAAACAACAACCATGGCAACAGCAACAAAAACAAACAAAAAAGCGATAAGTTGAACACTATTTTTTGACTACACGTTTTGATACTTCAAAACAACATGAAATTTCCATATTTGATATAAATTAATTTTATGGACGGCATAACCAAATGCCAAGTAATTCTCTGTTATTAAACTTGGGTGTTGTCCCCAAGGGTCTACGCCCAGGAAATGTCACCTACATATGAAATTTTAAGCAAGTTAGAATGTAATCTAAATCACATGTTTTGAAAAAGTGCAAACTGATTTTAAAAGTGATGTTTTTCCTGCAATCGCTTTCATCATTGCTAAGGCTGCCTATTATCACAGCTTAAGACACTATGGATCGAAATCAACCAAATTATGACAACCTACAAACATGACCTTTTGAACCCACTGAAGAAAACCTTCGTTTCCTAAGAGGTCTGTTAGAATGATTGGCGGAGGTGAAAATTGTAAACATCAGTTATATTTTTGACTTTAGGTAATATGTTACTTCAATGTCTGGCAATGTTTGCCACGAAATTGCTGGCAGACGACAAAATAACATCTGTCAAAAATATATTTCCTGGGCATGGTATATAAAGTTTCAGATAAACATATTTTAATGCTATTTTGGAACAATTTACTATCAATATTTAAATTTTGATTCTTCTAGTACCTTATTGTTTTTCTTATGAGCTTCTGATTGGCCCACAACCAACTTTCTTGGAATGTATTGTTACTCATGTGTAATACAATAAACAATTATTGGTTAACATTTTCCTAGGTAGCCCCGGTTGCAGCACTGTGGTCCCTCTGTAAGTCTATTGGTTGCTCAGTTTTTGCTCTTGAAATCTGCAGCATTTTGGTGTTAAAGCCATTCACTCCTGGAAATGTTATCCAAATTGCCCCTTGAAGCTTATAGTCAAGCTGTATTCTGGTCACGGCCTGGCTATAATGTGCCAAACTGCCCAAATCACTTGATCTTAGCTTCATTGTTTGAAGACATATTACCTTCCAATATTCTACCTGACCATAATGGATGTGTAAAACCTTTTCAAATCTGTCAATCATTACTGATCTGAAATAATGAAAAAAAAATGAGCCACAGTACCTCCCAGAAATCCTTCTGTCCATACACGATGTGCGTCACTTCGTCAAATCTGTCTACAAACACTGATCTGGAAAGGTGAAGAAAATGAGGTTACTCTGGAAAGACGAGCTCCAAGAGAATTACTTCACATGGTGGTCTCTTTTTCATAGTCGACTAAAACATGACGGACATGCTTTGCAAGGTATTTTTTCCAAGACCAAAGCCTGAGCCAAAGGATGAGATTGTACTGTGTCTACCCTAGATGTTACATTATGAAGGACAAGAAATGAATAGAGTGTTGAGTGAAATTTGCCATTCATAAAGAGCGATATCAGTTGCATCTACGCCAGTCAACAGAATGAGTAGAAGCAACGGAACACAATTCAAACAAAATGGCGGATAAGTGACAACATTAAAAACAGCCCCAGAGAAGAGTAAAGACAGTCTGCTTGCCAAGGTGCATGAAAAACAGAGCAAATAATGCTTAATGACACAATTGTCTCTATTTCTGTCTCTTTTATCCATCGCTTGGGAGGACTGAGTCTTGAGGGGGCATACTAATACTACAAAGTCCCCAAGGTATTGTGGAGATCAGCGATTTTGGTCCATCAAAAGATCCTTGACACGGATCTGAGAGATGAGATGATAGTCAGTTAGTGGAATCTTGGAACTGAGAACTGATCACGCTGTATCCACATCCCACAAGCTTACAATCCATAAGTGTGATTCAGGGTTGTGGCTGCAACAGAAAGTACAACAAGGGAGACAGGCTCACCCTAGGAATCCTGTTGAAAGAGCTCACGTTCAAGTTCTGCAACTGGGTTCTTGTTTTGATTCTTGACTTTGCTGATAAAGAGAACAATTCTTAGCTTGTGAAGAACTGAGCCACTGTCAGGGGTCATGAAACAAGAGTCAGTGTCAGTTCATATTACAGTAAGAAGGCCATCCTGTGGTTGGATGCCAATGCACACGCTCATCAGTGTGTTGCGGAGAGTGTCATGGAGCGCGTTTGGCATTCAACAAGGTAAGTATAAACTGTCAAGCTCATTTAATGACTTTGGCAGTAAAAGAGATTACCCATAGTTTCAGGTTGGGGGTTGGGGGTTGGGGGACTGCTGCACCACTGAGGTAGGACCACGCAGGGTGAAGCAGAATGATGGCAGCTAGAAGTGATGCAATCAAAGGCTTTGTCCATGTCAAGGATGAAAAAGGTTTGTTGGGTTACCATCTTCAGTTGTCGAAGAACCACTTTGTGGATGTGCTACCTCCAAATCATTATTTATTATTTTATATCTAGTTATATTTATGTGGCTAAGGTGGACATGCAAAAGATTGTCAAGGACTTGCACTCCTGCTGGGCAGGTACTAGGGGTTCGTTACATTTAACAATGAGTAAGGTGTCGGAAGCAATTGTGGCGAAATGAAGGAAACTTAAACATCTTTAATGTTAGAATGTTAGTCAACTTCTAGGAAGAGCATGTGCGTGGCTGTGCTCTAGCAGAGCCCGGTGGCCCCTGGCGCCTAACTTTTGCCCTCGGGCGACTAGAAAATCTCAAATTTTTCATGCAAATCGTATGCTGGGCGCCCTAGATTATAATGTTTCAGAGCACTGGGCTCCCTTCAATTTTCCTTAGAGCACAGCTTTGAATGTGCCTTGAGTAATGGGCATAAGTGTGCTCTAGGTCTGGGCTGGGAGCGCAAGCCAAGTGTCAGCTTTTTCTAGTGAAATGAAGTTTAGCCTTTCCTACTAGTATGCTTTGGACAGATGCACAGAGAACCACAGAATCCTTGGTGAGTTGGATGAAGCTGCAAACTTGGCAAGTTGAGTTGTCGCACTTACGGGCATTGCCACTGGCAAAGTCAGATGGTAGGATAGTGGCTCCAGCAACATGATGAACAGAGGCTTGGCACCTACTGATGGTGGAAAGGAAGGTGGGAACACGAGCGTTTGAGGGAAACTCACCACGACAGAGCTTTTCAAATGCCCACACACGTGCTTTATTGTTAGTGAGAATGCAGGCTGGTGTTTTCAACTGTAAGAGCTGTAGTGTTTCATTGCAGCTGGGATGGATAAGGCCTCTATCTCACAAGGGAGCCAGGTAACTTGACAACTCCAAAGTTTGGTGCTGGAAAGGCTGGTTAGCTGAAGGGTATTGTCACGTATTATATACATTGTGGTGGTGATACCTGGACTTTTGACAGCTTCATTTGTGATGATCCACAATTGATTATCAAGGCAGGGGGGGGGGGGGTTGATGGAGCAGATGGGCTGACTGTGCATTGTGAAAGAGTAGATCATCAGACAAGTTGATCCTTTCATGAGACTGATGACCTGTGATGACAGTGTCAAGTGGTGCTTGTAAGGCTGAGCACTGGGGTATAATGCCAGCTAGCACTTTGTATGCACCAATGAAGGACTACAGTTTCAGGCTTGCTGCACAAAGCTAGAGCTGTAATTTGATGGAGGAAGGCTTGGAGGGTTCCAGCCAAACATCATGGTAGATTTGGGGTTTTTAAAAGTCTTGGAATGCAGAGAGTTTGAGGTTGCCCTCGGAGAGGGCCTGAAACACTCATTTCAAGTTGTGCAGTAACTCCTCTGGTGAGTAGGTACCGCAGTTAAGCCGTGATGTTATTGGCTAGTCTTAATAGCCAATAACATCACGGCTTAACTGACAGACGACCTATAACATCACGACGTAATTGACCAATCAGATAATGACCAGAGTATAATACCATCAACTGACGTGATACAACTCACTTTGACTCTGAAGATGACTACCACACAGGTTGTCGAAACGTCAGTCACTGTCAATAACAACAGTCCCATTCAGGTCTACGTTCACCTGGACGATCAAACTAAACCTACATTTGAAATGACTCCTGGGTTCAAACGTTTCACAGTGGTATCAGTATTGTACATAAGTGACCGCTGAGATTTGCCGTACAGTAAAACCTGTATTAAGCGGAAACCCTTGGGGAATGCTGTAGTGTCCACTTAATACAGGGTGTCTGCCTAATACAGGTTTCGATAGACAACGTCATATGAGGTGTCAAATGCCATTGAAATGAACAGTGGAAGGAAACATTTAGAATACTCCCAGAGCCTATGACGATATATGTCTGCACATTCGTTTTTAAAGTGGACCAATTGATCATAGTACCATAAACATAGATTGCAACTCAAATTTGAAGAAATCAGATGAGTGAAACAAGCTCTGTACAAACAAAAAGAAATAGAAAACAATACTGTACTGAAAAACTAATCAAATAAGTTCGTCAAGTCACGTTTTTTAATGTAAAAATAAAAAAAAATTGTGGGTGGCAATCTTTCGCATTTCCGGTGTCTGGCATGTAGGGTGAAGGAAATATTTAATTACAAGTGTCCGTTTAATAGAGGTTGGCAACAATAGAAATGAACATTTCAGGATACTTTTTAGGTGTCCACGTCTGCTTAATAGAGGTGTCCGCTTAATAAAGGTTTCATTTGAAGAAAATAAGGGAAATAAATTTGGGAACTTCGGCTACTGTCCCCTTAATACAGGTTTCACTGCACGTTCCTACATCACCAGAGGCGGTGACCACATAGTTCTAGCCCTAGGCCATAATGTGCTTGAATTTGCAGGAGCATGGACAATCAAAGCATGACAGGAAAGTGTATGTGTAGAACAAGTGCCAGAAGAGCCATATGTAATGAAGGAACGATCACTAAGGGTAATCAGCTATTAGCAGGACAAACAATGATACTTTTGACTTCCATAAAGGGCTACTGGCTCGGAGCTCTTTATCCAGGTTTTCGACTACCAGACCTTCAAACTGGAACTGTCAGCCTGATGGGTGCACTAGGCACTATTACAAATCTCTTCTTTCAACTTGTGAACAGTGGACAACCAAATGATGTTAAAAGTGACCCCACTGTCAACGGTAATATGGACAGGGTGGTGACAATAAAATGTGTCTAGGGGACTGTTGTACCTGTAATCTCAAAGCGCGGGGGCTTGGTTGATTTCCACTAAACCGAGGCTGGTATCCCTATGGATCTTTTGAAATTAGTAATGCCTGTGATCTGCCTAGCTTTGACTATAAACTAACGGTCACTGTCCAGAAGATATCTGTACTCATTTAGGCAGAGGACTAGAAGCTCAATCTGTACTTGGAGTTACCAAAGGTCATTTCTTTTTTCACAGTAAAGTAATAATTCTGCACGAGGCCGGCGTTGGGTATTTTTAGATAGACGTAACCTTATTCCACTCAAGGCCAGGGACATGGCATGTGCATAAAACAATATAGGGCCTGAGATAAACAACGTGAGTATGAGGACTGGACATTCACAAGGAGTGAGGTGATGCCTGCCTGTGAGGCCAAAAAATTGCTTTTCTGTGCTTTGAGAGAGAGAAGAGAATTCTTTTATCTCGAAGCCTTCCAAGAAATTCAAGTCAACTTGTCAGTCAAAAGTAACACAAATCAAAACTAGCAATTGACAAGTAAGAGACCATAATAATATATTTTACAAGAAGGAATGGTAGAGCATTTTGTTATTTTTTTCCTTTAATCGGTTATTTCAGAGTTGTTATTTTTTATTACCATACTATTTCAGAGTTTTTGTGGAATGCGGGAAGGCAGTCCCGGATCAGGAAATAGGGTGAAATACAGGATTGACCCAAGGATGATCTCATACTGAATGAGCAATATAAAATTTCCATATTTGTGCAATAATTACGTTGAGTGATTCTTGGTAATTACCAATACCGTCATATATATTTTCACGAAAGCCCGATTTTCCGCTGATGTTTACGTAGATGATTTCTACAGCGCTGAATGTCCGTCGCTGGCTGACAATGCCTTTGCTACTCTGCAATCGATACCCTAGGCTTTGCCTCTTCGCCTGAAAAAGATTCACCGCCGACCTTTGAGATGGTTTGCTTGGGTATCCTCGTCAATACCAAGGATTTTACATTACGTGTTCCAGAGTCGCGGCTTCGTGAATTATCCGATGAGTTACATTTGTGGTTGTCACGCGTGCGCTTTACCGTCAAAGAACTGCAGTCTTTGCTCGGTGAACTTTCTTTCGTGACTGCTTGCGTCCACGCTAGTCGGATTTTTCTTTCTCGCCTTTTGAACCCTTTGCGTAGTTTCCCTTCCAACGCTAAATCTCAACTAGTCACGTTGGAAATGCGTCACGATTTGGCTTGGTGGCAAACTTTTCTTCCCCTTTACAATGGTGTTTCGGTTATCAAGCCTGCCGACTGGTCCTTCGCTGATTTTCGTTTCACCACGGACGCTTGCCTGACTCGCGGCGGAGCCACGTTCCTCGACAAATGCCTTACATTCCCTTTCCCGGATTTTTTCCTCCTCGCCGCGTCTCACATCTCTGCTCTGGAACTCTTCACTGTTATTGTCGCCGTAAAGTTCTGGCCCACAGCATTGCAACATCAGCGATTTCTCGTCTCCTGCGACAGTGAGGCGGCGGTCACCGTGATCAATTCGGGCTCCACCAAAGATCCTTTCATGTAGCGCTGTTTGCGCCAGTTGGGGTTCACTTCAGCGCTTCATGATGTTGACCTCCGCGTCCGGCATATTCCCGGTGAGCATAACACATTAGCCGATG